>BOPP01000693.1:0-16867 GCA_017312745.1 Gryllus bimaculatus | reverse complement strand
GGCAGTGCCTCTGTGGGGAGATACCTGGTTAGGGAAAAACCTAAGAGCCGACGGTGAGTTGGCGCGAATTTCACCTCCCAGAGAGAAAAACCACAGCCCCCTCTAGAGCACAAAACATCCATAACATTTAAGGAACCAATGACCATAATAGTTGGCGGCCCCGGAATCATTAACAATCAATCAATCAAGTCATCAGCAATGTCTGGTTCCTTGTGGAAAGAGCGACATTGGGTCTTAAAGGGAGTGCGACGCAGTCCCACCGCCGACGCCTCAGTACATGCCGCAACACGACACCATGGCCCCGCCCCCCTCCCCCCCCCGCTGCGGCGCTTCCTGCAATTGCCAGTAATCAAGTTAGCTTCTCCCCCCTCCGCCATCTCACGCCCCGATCGGGTTTCACTCTCTCTCGCCTTCCCAAGAGCAAGTTACAGAGGCGCCATCTTCTATAGAGGACTGCCGTTGAAAGGACAGGGCTATATCAAATTAATAAATTTACTGTCTTCTATTTGAGGATAAAAAATCAAGAAACAAATTGCTGTAATTTTTCAGAAAAATTGGAAATTATCACTGGTCCTTTGCCTGCTCACGTGAATCCTACATGATATTAGGCGGGGTTACAAGTTTTTTTGGATCTTCGTCGTACAAATATGAGGTATTTCCATTACCTTGCTCTGTAGCAAAATTAAGGTCTACAAAAGAGGAACGTTGAATTAAGAGTTGAAGTTATTGCACAGAAGTTTGTGCATTTCTGTAGGGTAAAATCAAAGTTTTAAAATCTTGCATTCACTTGCTCTGTCTACGAAAGTAAACAGAACACGTTTATACATATAAATTATAAAATTGAATATCAAATTTTTTGTGCATAAGCGATCTCTGAGAGCGTATTCTTGTCAATCAACGTGAAAATAATTATTAATTAAGTTACAACGTCAAAACAATTGCATAGTGCGTTGCGAATAACACCGGAAACTCACATTTCAAAGTGTTGTCTGGCGTGCGACGCGTTGTCATGTGTATCCAGGTCGCTCACGTCCTGTACGCAGCTGCGGTGGAGAGAATTCTCTCGCACAGAGTAACCAGGCTGTCAGGTCGTCTCACACAAGGACACGTAGGTAGAGGTTTTTAGGGGGAGAGAATCTGGCGATGGTTGAGATAAACGAAAAATACGGCAGATAATAGAAATAAAATATAACAGGCCATGACAATATGATACGTAGTGTGCTTAAAGAACTGTTCGACGAGGAAAACAGGAATTGGACGAAAGAATGATCAAAGGTTTCACAAACCATTAGCTATTCGCTGAAATGATATAAAGATAAAACTTGCGTCATGGAAGGAGACTAAAATAAATATGACGTTACGACTTTGTATGCTGATGATGTCGATAATAATAAACTGTGGACTTAAGACTAGAGCAACAAAAATAAATATAGTATGAATGTCTCTATGAATAGGAACTCCAGGCTGAATGAGAGAAGAAAATGTATTCCGATAAAGGAGCTACTATTTACGTAAATCTGAAAAAATACCAAGAACAGACGAGGGAAAAATTTCCAATTGTAATAGAACTATAAAAGATTGGAATAATTTGCGAACAGCTATTCAGAAAATTATTCTTCCAATGACCTTTGTTTTAGAATTTTGGTAGAATTAAGAATATGTAGAAACTCAGAAAATTATATGGTAATCAATTTAAATAATGTCGTGCACTTCCACAAGGTATTGGGAGCAGTGGTCTTTAATATTTATTATATTATTATTACTATTATTTATATTATTATTACTATTATTATTATTATTATTATTATTATTATATGTTTACACATTGCTGGTTCACAGAAAGACCTGTTTCTCAAATAACAACGGGCTTTTTGAGATTTATTTAATAATCTGAATTTAGAAAGCTCCGGAATGCAGATTTAAGATAACACATTTTTCATTAATTTTAAAAGCCTTGGAGGGATATCAAATTTTTAATGGTTTCCTTGATGTATTAAGGCCAGATTGGAGATAACTATTGAGAGATTGGATTCCTGGTCCTATTTCCATTGATCTTTGATTTGATATGCCAGATCGCTGTACTTCCGTATTTTTTCCGAGAATGTTTTTTGCATGTTCATGTAGGAAGAGTGTGCAATAAACCAATCGCAGATAATAAATATCATTATCAATCATTAATCATCATTAATCAATCATGCAATAAATAAATCATTCAGCATATAGGTCAATCAAAAAAGTAGTTTTTGGGACTTTGAGGGTTATACAATATCTGGTCTGTTGTGTTCTAGCGTCTTTCGCGTCAATTTGCGCGATTGAAGTAAATTCTGGCCTTTTCATTTTCCAACACAGGTTCAGGTTTGTATGAAGGGCACATGTTCACTGAAATTATGGTTGATGAAATTTTTTGGTGTATAATATAATCAATCTGATTATGGCACATTGTGTAATCTGTCTATGTGAAGGTTGCACATCATGAAATGATGTTATCTATATTTTTCGCCCTCACATTATATCTGCGGCATTATCACATTGGACTTTGAGATCTTTTTGAACATGATTTCTATAGTTTGGGGTGAGAATAACATGATCTTAAATGGCTAGCATGAAACCTCCAGTTTCAGCATGTAATTTTTTATCTGCAAGTCATTTTACAGAGGCTGCGATATCTGTGCATAAATCGTGAAGAACGGAAGATTTTACCGTGCATTTGTTTTTCTGATCACTTGTCTTGCTTTGTTTTTCTATTAAAAAGGTAGAGTCTTAAAGAGTGTCTTGGTACAGATGTAGAGGGGTAAGAGTTTAATCGATAATTTCTTTGTGTATCAATGACAATTTTGATTTAGTGGGAAAGTATTCTCTGAGTAAAGTGATTTGTTTTGAGCGTAGTTCTTGGATGTCAGTTATGCTCTCCCTCCAGACTTCTCTGCAGCATAGACCTCTTATACAAGATTTTGAGTGATGCTTTTTATATTTTGTCATTGTTGTACGAATGAGTCTTTTGAAAATTGTATAGGTCAATTGGGATCATTGTTATGTTATGTAATGTAAGTTGCGTTCATCATGTTATGTAAGAACAGAGATTGTGTAAGTATTGTGGCTTTTATAGGTTATTTTTCTGTGATATGACTGTTATAATAGTTATTATTATTATTATATTATTATTATTATTATTATTATTATTATTAAACATTTCTATTTTATTTTGTAAATACTGCCAACGACTTGCATTCAATTGCAGTCTTACTTTACACGAAGTTCAATTAAGCGTTATCGCGAGTCCAGTGAGCCAACACACATTTGCCGCAGCTGCAGTACAGCAGCACTGCCCACGCAACCGTGAACAGACTGCGAGCGAAAAGGCCCTAGAGAAAATTGCGACCCGCGGAATCGCTGCAATGCTTCATCTTCACCAAACTCTCGCGCCCCAACTCCCTCTCTTCATCATTCCACCCTCGAGCGCCCTGGTCGCCAGCCTCGTCCAGTCGTTGATTGATTGTTAGGGATTCCGGGCGCTTAATCTGCTAAGACCATTAGTCTCGTAAGTGTGGTGCATGCCACCCGACATACGACCTCTCGTCATTCGTGCCTAAAACACGCCTTCGCGATATACACTTAACGTAATTATAAATAGTCATTTTTATTTGTTTATTTTTCATGGTAAAAATCTACATGCATTGTATTTGTCCTTAAAAAGTTTCGACTATTTGTTACAATCTGGTGTGGAAGATTTAAAAAGCGTCTGACAATATTTTTTCCTTTCAGCTTTTTGCTCAGTTTTCTACAATATATTTTCCAAAATGCATTTATTCGTAGGCCCTACATTGTAACTTCATTACTACATATGTACATTATAATATTATAATGTAAAATAATATTTTAAAGGAGTAAGTTATACTCTCTCTTTTTCAAAAATAATGTTTACTGGGTAGGTAAAATGTACGATATGAATGTTACGATACAGTCTTACTTTTATAATGTTCATGAAATTCAAATTTGCAAAAACAGATAAGTAGTTTTAAAATGAGAAACTTTACGACTCAGCAGCAAATAGGGTCCTGAATAAAACTACTTACAGTAGTTTCTCAAAATAGCACAAACCATGCTCGAGAACAACCAATTAAATTCTCTTGTATAACACTACAACAAATAAAATATTTTAACCCAAACATTCACAAACACTGCAATAACAGCGTGTGTATAAAACATACAGTTCTTTAAGTGCCCAGAATATTAAAAAGCCTGTTTCGTAACGAAACACATTTGTAGTAAATATTTAATCGTGAGCAGTCTCTTCTTAGAGACTCACTATCGTGTACGAGAATTCGCTGGTATGCGCAGTAAAGCGCGAAATATAACAAATACATATTTGCATTATCAGTCAAAATCTATACTATTTTTGAATATTTTTAGAGTTCCTGAGATTCTAAACCACAGATTAGTATACCAAAGACACCGCTCACATTACGAAGACTTCAAAGCTTACTTTAAATTTGGTGCGCACATTAGTGATATTGGTTTTGTGTGTACTGCAACACACCGCTGACTACCAGACGTTCAGACTTTATTTATCAATAGTCTTATTAATACCCTTACCCCCAGTAAGCAACTCTCTGCTTCCGTCTCGTCACACGGGCCGCTCCGCCCACTGGTCCGCGCGGTGCACGCGTCTGCCGCCTTCGCTTATTCTGACCTGGTCGCCCGCTCTACTGCTCGACCCGCCCTCTCTATCAGCTCGACCCACCCAATCTACCAGCTCGACCCGCCCCTCTACCAGCTCGACCGGCCCAATCTACCATCCCGACCGCCCCTCTACCCACTCGACCCGTCCCCTCTACCAACTCGACCCGCCCCTCTACCAGCCTGACCCGCCGCCTCTACAAGCTCGACCCTCCCCTCTACCACCCCGCCTCGCCCCTCTACCAGCTCCACCCCCATTTACAACTAGACCCGTCCTCTACCAGATCGACTCACTCGCTCTACTAGCTCACCTGGCTTTGCATCTTCAACTGTAGCGCTCATTTACCGCGCCCCGTGTCACATGACAACAATGCTGCTCGACGCATTGCACATCGTATTGCACTAAATTTTGTAAAAAACTATATTTATGGCTGCATTTTGGGATCGCAAACCATCCAATGTTTTTTATCGTTTGTTCAAAAAGTTTTGTGTATAACTAGGAGTCAGTCGTTCCAGATATAGTAGAACATACACACTTCATACACAGACATCTACATACACTTTTGTAAAATATAACACACATGTCATACACATACACTTTTGAAAAAATATCATAATATTTTTACGAATATCTCTCTCCATCTCTCTCCATCTCTCTCCTCTCTCTCCTCTCTCTCTCTCTCTCATCTCTCTCCATCTCTCTCCATCTCTCTCCATCTCTCATCTCTCATCTCTCTCCATCTCTCTCATCTCTCTCATCTCTCTCTATCTCTCTCTCTCTCTATCTCTCTATCTCTCTCTTCTCTCTCTTCTCTCTCTCTCTCTCTCTCTCTCTCTCTCTCTCTCTCTCTCTCTCTCTCTCTCTCGCATCGCTTCCTGTCACAGATCTGACACGATATTTTGCTCTGACTGTACTCTAGCCAATTAATTCTGCTTCCGCGAAGCTCGTACACCTTTGCATGAACCGCTACCTGCATTGACCTTGTTTCTGTTGTCCTTCTCAGAACTGTGTAATACATGTCCTGACTAGGAATGAGCTGTGTTTAACCTTTCGTTTAATACACGTTTCAAAATTCTAATGTTTGCTCTTATTAATTAGACAATATTATTTTCTTATGGAAATAGCGTGTCTATATCATCAATTTAGAAGCCTTAGGGCACGTTGAAAGAAAGTACGTGCTATTTAATACACATGATGTTGCGATCTCGACTGCGACAACTGACACTGTGACTGTGATTGTGACTGAGACAGTGACAGTGGCACTGGCAGTGGCAGTGCAGTTCTGACCCTGACAGTAACAAAATAGTTCCAGAAAGCCTCACGAAGCGAGTTGAAAACCATTATGACTCCTGTCAAAGTATTTTATAGTTTTCATTAAAAGTCTCAATAATTGTGTAGGAACATTGATACGTTTGGTCTGCTCTGAACACGTCTTCTACCTTTATTTTATTTAATTTCCACATTTATCTTTTATCTTGTTCTTGCTTTTTATTCTTTGTACGTTTTTGCTTCTACATACGTACTTAGTAAACAGTATTGTAATGTTGCAGCGGCATGGCAGTATTTTCACAGAAAACTCATCGCATTAATCATGAATACCTGCCTACCGATAAAGTGGATAATTCTTGATCATTATATTCGTAGTAAATGTCTTCCTACAATATGTTGTTAACTGAACTGTCTGTCCATTCATGGTCAACACTAGCGCCGAACTCGTTCAGAGGGTTGTCTCCGTAATCGACATTCTCCGGTCGTCTGACTGATCGTAAGGTCCTACAAATTTGAAACGGATGTTTTCATTTGACGGATACTATACATAAATCCTCAACGACATTTTCAAAATTTTCTCAAAAATGGCACCAAAGTTTCTGATTAATAGTTTTTTCGGATAGTGCAAAATGCCCTTGTAAATATGGCACGTATCACTTTCCTGGACACTCTCGGTTTCAAAATTGAACTCTATTTGCCGTCCCCCTACAACTAAAATATTGAAGATTTGTTGAAGAGTGTTTTTCCCTAATGAAATCTGTCCGATTGTACAACTTGAAAGAGTGGCACGTAAAAATTTTTCAAAATATGTGGTTTCCTTGTATTTTTGCGAGAATCAATGGGAATTTTAATGAACGTAAACAAGATTTTCGTAAAAAAATTTCAAATTTTTCTTTATTTTTTTCTGGAATACACTAAAAAGACCTGTGCTAACAACGATCTAAATTTATTTTCTTTATCTCTCTATATTCTATAAAATTATTAAAGATTATTTTTTAGCGTTTTGTGACAAACAAAATATTGAAGATGTATATTTTTCTTAACAAAACTGTTCCTTAAATGGTTATATTAAAGAGTTTCATGAAACAATTTCGAACATGTGACTAGTTTTCGCGTGATTTGGATTTACCGGCACAAATAATGTAAGAAACTAAGTATTATTGTGTCACTAGTTGTTGATACCTTCCTCCAATTATTTATTCAGAGATGTACGTTTTTATCTCTTTTCTCGTAACTTCAATATCCAATTAAAATTTCACTTGACCCTTAAAATCTTCTCTCTTTTAATTTATTTCTCAACATCTAATGTTTCAATGTCGCAATGAACTGATAAAGTTCATACTCCTGTTCGAGTCTCAAAAGTGTTCACTTTTCAAATATTATCTCGAGATGTTATATTTTTTGTAATTTTGTGTTTCATTATACTATTTTCAATTCATTTTATCTTTCTTTTGGCGTGTTTACGTATCTGCGTTCTGGTAGCTATACAATTATAACTGAAAACGCCACTCTCCTGACAATAGCGTATGAATAAATGCACGCAACTCGATGAGTAGGGCGCGAGTGTTGCATTGTGGCTGCCCTCGATCGTAGCGTGTTGGAGGGCGAATGTAGCCAGCGCGTGCAGATTTGAGGAGCGCACTGTGGTTCGAAATGAAACGAAGCACGAGCATATCTACAGTTCTTTAGTGACCGAGTTCTGGAAATATTTTGCCATTAACGAATCTTCAATAGGGCTACATTGTTCAGATTTTTCAAGTTTTGTATGGACCCGGCTCCCTTAATTAACTATAACCGACTCCTCTATTCGCTGCCAGGCTGCAATGTAGGTTATCCGTCACGTTGTCTCTAATTTTGTGATCAGATAAGTGAATGAGTGTCTGATTAGGACGGACATTTTTGGCGGAATAGACGGGGTATTTATCAAAGGTTCTTTCAATGCCACTAGCTGTGGTAGTGTGGTGTAGAGGAATATTAAAAACAAGGATTTCTTGGAAGATAGTCTAAAAGTTGTTACCAAGTAATGTCTGTAGTTTTGAAAACAAAAACTGATGGTATCGATTGTGAAATAAAATCTAATTCTGTGTATGGTAAAATATTGCTCCAAGTGCTTGAAAAGTGAAATTTTTTCTCAATGACTATTCCGCTCATTAGCTGAGTGTAATTATATAAATGTGCTTATTCAAATTTGAATCAATCGAGCTATCAGCAAAAAAAAAAGGAGGGAAACAATCACATACTCCCGTCAGCGTAACTCACGCTGTGTATCTCTTACTTTTATTAGTCAAATATAGTTTTCCACGAGTGTGGGGGTACATTGTTTTTCTGAGAACACATAAAATATTTAAAGCCATATAAAACATTTTGGTGAACTTTGCGATCAGATATAGATCAGAATAGCTGAAAACTAATCAATTTCAACAATTATTAAACCCAAAATACGAAAAAGAGCAATCTCATGGAAACAGCTTTAGCTGTGGGTAGAGCGCCGAGAATGATATTATATCGTTACTGGTTTTTAAAACTACAATATAGGTTTTCGTCTAATTACTTATTTTTATTTCTTCACGTTTATCATTTTTTTTGCGAAATAGAGGTACACAACACAAAAGAAGCAAGGAAATGATCAATTAATCTACTCGTCGATTTATGGGAATGCAGAATAATCCGCTCAAGGACGGTAAGTAGGCTCGCGCATTTATCAAGAATCCCCCATTCTTGTATTACTTACGAAAGTAACAAGTATAAACAGACAATTTTTAAAAGTTTACAAACAAAGAGAACATTTTTATGTATTGTTTTATTTAATTTGACTATATCACTTACTTTTATATCTTGTATTTAAAAGTTTTGCTTGTAAATAAAGGAAAAAAGTTGCTCTTGTTTGTCGCGACATTAGAGCCAGTGTGCTGCAAAGCTTCCCCCTCCACTGACGCGCTGCGACGCCCGCTCCAGTACACAAATGCGACAGTACAAAGACTAATTTATCGGACGTGTGAATTTGCACGTATAAATGAATATTCAATCAGCATTAACATCGTAATTAATAGTGCCAATATATACAATGCAAGTTTTAGTTTTATTGTTTTCACAGTGCTGGGGACTTTAAATAAAATTATATCCAACGGTGGCATTTCTTAGAATAAGAATGTTTTATATTATTTTTTTTCCTTTAAACAATAATTAAGTTTTGATGTTGTCCATGTTTCTTCCTCTTTCATTTTACAAAGATTGATTAAATTCCTTCTGACATATTTAATGTAAACTGGTTTCAAATACTTAGTGACTACATTGCAGTAAAGCAACGCTGCGTTGGTAAAAGTTTTAGTGAGGAATAATTCTTTGAAGTATAGCCCTAGAGGATATCGATTACTCCAGTTTAATAAAGTTACTACCAATAATGTTTTCAAAGCATGGTATCAGAAACCTTTAACATTCAGGCTCCTGCTTTACGACCACTTTCACTCCGAGGTATCAACATTGGAATATTTAACCAACATGAAGCATAATAAACGGTGATAAGACTAAAATTGAAGCAAGAATAGCCCGCCACATTGGAACATTCACCTATACAATATTCAATTTTGTGTTAAATATTGTAAAATAATATTTTGTTATATCAAATAAGATTATGACTATTCTTATGTTAATGATGTGTTCGTGATATGCAACAAATTACTATGATAACTATGTTTACTATTATTTACAATTAGTATTTCTACTATTATACATTAACTGTAATGTAAAATATGTGGTGGGCTGAAAGAAGGATGTAAAATCGACATCCCACCCCAATTTCCTTCGTATTTAGTTTCCAAGCCTGCGCACACGCCACTGTGCGCGTATACGCCAATGTGCCAATCAGTGCTCAGAGCAATGGGGGACCGAAACGTATGCGCACTGTGATTGGTGCTGTCAACTGAGCGAAAGCCGCCGCGAAAACATGTGAAGCCGGACCTCACAGGCCTCCGATTCCGCTTTTTTCTCTCAGACGGAAGAACAGGAGAGAATTAGAGGAGCCAGTAATAGCGGGCTCAAAAGCAATCATTCGTCGGTCAAGCTCCGAACTCCTGCATTTATCTTTATCTTCATTTATAGAGTAATTTTTCATTTAAAATTAAAAACGTACATAAAACTTATCGAACGCTTGTTGAATCATAAAGTCATTATTTTTTATTTCATATAAATAAACAAGAATTTTATGGAGATTAATTCATGGTAAAATTAATTTGATAATGTTGTGTAACTTCAAGAATACATTTTTTTTAAAACAAATAAAGAATATGACTTGCATACTCAGTTCATACAAATTTTACGCTCCAATTTCGTATCTTGTGTTGTTGTTTTTTTCCTACACTTTTTCTTCTTGTGTTAGTTCTGAATGCAAGAATTGTGCTATTTTAGATATCATTTCTCATGGCATTTATGTTACAATTCGTATCACAATATACACCAAGAGGAAACCCGATGCCTTCTTTCCGCAATTTTTATTTCTGGCGATTCCCTTATTCTGATGATTCTTGGAAGTATGAATAATATTTTACCCCCCTAAAAGTTGATTGAGGCAATGAGCATTATGTTATAGGAAACACAGGTTATCGCAAGGCGTCCTTGGGCGATGCATCGGTCGATTCTGTTCGTCAACGCGGTTCTTTATAGGGGGCGCGCAGGAGCCTTCTAACCTTGGAGGCACACGCAAAATAAAACACATTTCTGGGAATTGACAACATGTAACGAGTAAAGGTCTTTGCAAAAAAAATATTAGGAGAAAAATACATAAAATCCATTATGGAAATACAGATATTCTATATTCTCACACAAAACTGCACATGAAATAATTAGCCTGGTTTCCGAATTTTCACGCAACCTCCCCGGTAAGAAACTTTCTGTGTTAAGAAACGAAAAGAGTCTGTTTAGCGAGAACATACGAAATAAAAATAAATTTTGCAATAAAAACACTGCGATCAGTTTTTAATTTTAAATTCGTCTATATAGAAGACAAATCTGATAGTGGTATAAAGTTACGTTTCTCATAGAATATTTTACTCAACCACTACATTTAATTTTCCAAAGTTGGATTTTTTGATTAAATTGAAAATATCTTAATATCGTATTTAATGACTGACGAGTAAGTGGCTATTCCCGGTGTAGCGGTAATCATTTAACTGGAACACAAAGTTAATATACATATTTTAGTCATTTTTAACAAAACAGATAAACGTTATAATATCAATTAAAAATACATCCCACAATAATAAGAAAGGAATTTAAGTCACGGCATTGGAAACGCTATTTTATATTATTATTATTATATATTATTTAACATATTATAAATAATAATTATATATATATATATTATTATTATTATTATTAACATAAAAGCATACCCGGCTTTACCTGAAGACATGGGGTGTCATGTAACGGTAGGGGTTGAGGAGACGAGAGCTAGGATCCATAACTCTGCGCGGGCGCTATGATAGAGGTCGGGTGTCCCATCTGCAACGCTCATACCCGCGACCCACATTACGGAATTTAATCTTCCGAGCGGAGGCATATTGCTGTCCGGGAATCGAGCCTCGGTTATGAAAAGGCGAGCCCGTGACGTGGGGCGCGTCACGGAGGCAGAGCAAGGGGCGCTAATGCAGGGACAAAAGCGACATTCGGAGGAGGGGAAACGCGAACAAATGGTTAGGTGCTAGCGATTCCGGACGCATCAACTAAGGAAGGCATTAGTCCGTAAGTGTAGTGCATGTTCTTTAATCGGGAGGGGGCGGTATCTTTCCGCATTGGATGGCGAGATCCAGCGCCTACCTACCGTTTGTTAGCGGGGGTTTTCCCAACCAGGTATTTCCCACCAGTAAGATGCCCCAGCCGGAACAAGCGTTAAGCGACCGGTCCCCGAAATGTGACGCGTACAAATGAAAATCAAGGCGTTTTACAAAAACCAAGGGTGGGATTCAACGCTACATTGGCTCATCGTGGAAAAAACTAGGACGCCTCGTTCATTATAAAAAAAGATAATTGATTATTTATTGAAAACGAAAACGCACCGAATTATTAAAGAAATAATCGGGAGTATTTTGTTCTCCAAAAAATTGTGCTGACTTAAATCGCGTTCCCTTTGACGTAAAATGTACATATGTAATGTAAAATTCTCAGTAGCAATAGTGTTACTTGAATAACCAATGTATTGATCATTACGTTCTTTGAAATATGAAATAAAATTTACTAAAATGATTTTAGTACTGTCACAAAATAATTTTAAAAAAAGTACACCCATGCTTGTGTACTTGTGTAGAAAGGGTGTGCACATTTAGGAACATTTTCACTTGGTGGTATAAACTTTCCAGTACAATCGTTTTTGCATTTACTATCATTGTAACAATGTGTCAATTGATAAGAAATTAATTTTTACTCAGTCGTTTGGTATTTTAACTAAACTAAACAACACAGGACATAAGCAAATAAAACTAAGAGGGCTGTACATATTTTTGCACACTTCCTCTCTAGTATTATTTGTATCAATTTACGTGTGTATCAAGCTTACAACAATATTTAATGGAATATTGCAACACGAATCTCAGGTGTCAGACTGAAAAATTCGTTAAAAGTCTAATTGTTTTTGAACATCAAATAATTTATTAATAATAATACTTAGTAATAATAATAATACTGTTATACGATTCATTACTTAAATATTTATGTTCGTATTTTCTTTCCACATCAATTTCGTAATATTCGCAACTTTGGGGATTACGCACCATTTAACAATCGTATCCCTTAACGTTACATCACGTAGTGTAACTTAGAACGTGTTTTATTTAGACTTTAGGGAATGTATAACAGTTGTATATATAACGCAATAGTATTCCAAATTATTTATTGTCACAAGTTGAATTGCGTTACATCCCAAACGCAGCTGCGAGAGTTGGAGGTGCGAAGGAAATTCAAACTCGCGAGGCGCGCGGCGAAGAGAGGCTGCGGGGCTGCAGGTGGCAGGGCGCGGGGGCGTGGGAGCGGTCCCGCGGAAACGTGTTCGATTCCCCGACAACACGGCCCTTCACCGGCTTCCAGCCGACGGGTGGCACACGTGCCCATCGCGTCACGAACACCGAGTACTCAAAAATATGGCAATGAAGGTAGGGATCGTACGTGCAAACTAAATCGACTACATTCCTCACAGTTTTGGATATTGATGTTGTGTGGTGCCTTTGATTTCTTCATTTTCTATTTCTCCCTCTTCTTTTTCTTCTTCAATGGAGCCACACTCTTGAGGTGAAATTCAGTAGGATATCTTCCACAAGCAGAGAACGTAGTTCTATCGAAAATGATGAATTTTGTCTAATTTAATTTTTAATGTGAAAATGTATATTGTTTAGTATATACAAATTCTACATCTAATACTACTAAATTATTATTTTGGTTTACTCTTGATGACCAAGAACTGAGAATGCGGAAGGACTACCGAGAAAGATAACAGCATCTAAATTCTCTTCTCGAGAAATATAAAAGTAGCAAGAATAATTTTTAATGTTACAATTCTTAAAATGCACACAATAGATAAGTACTGATAAAACATAAAATGAGGTTAAAGCGTGAATTTAGGGCTTCAATTGGAAATAATATTCTTGAAAAATGCCACCAAATCAGGTATACTTGCCTTACACACACACACACACACACACACACACACACACACACACACATATATATATATATATATATATATATATATATATATATATATATATATTATATATATTACGAAAAATACTCCCTAGGAATAGAAGTAACCTTATTTTTAAAAAATATATTCAAGAGAATAATGTAATAAAACAGATAGAGCAGAATTGTCAGAAGTTTCAGCGGGACTCACCACGACAGCTCCACAATATGTTCTGTGCTGTCGGAAATTTCCAGCAACACAAGAAACGATGACTAGTATTAACAGGCTGTATAGGCAGGTAGACATATCGAGCAAATCGAATGAGGTTATGTTCGTTTGTTGTATCAGCAATAATTCGCCAGTGATATGCAATACGAAACGTCCAAACCAGATCATCCAAGGACAAACGGAGCTTTAGAAGGGAGGGGGTCACATTACGTAGGCCGATCCCTGTTCTCGATCTCTCAGCTTTTCCCACTCAAAACAGGCAATGGAGTGAGGCAAGAAACCGAGACGAGTAGAGAAAGAGTAGGAGGAGCGAGAGAAAGATAAGGAGAGCGAGAGAAAGAGGGAGGGGCGAGAGAGAAAGAGGGGAGAAGAAGAGGAGAGGCAGAGAGAGAAAGAGGGAAGAGAGGGAGAGGAGGGAGCGAGAGCGAGAGGCAAAAGAGAAAAGCAAGAGAGAAACTGAGAAGAAAACACAGTGAGATAAAGGGAATTGTATAGACGCGACTGGGCGCCCTTCAGCCGCAGGAGAGCAGAGCGCGATTCCTCTCCGTCAGCCATCAAAGCGCGACGCGCGATCCGTCAGCGCGTCGCTGATGCGCCACCTGCACGCGTTCGCCTTGCCGCCCCGCCTCCGCCCCCGCCCCGCCCCCCGCCCCCCCCCCGCCGCGCGCACCCACTGCCGACAGCCGGTCAACGGCGAATGCTTGCTCTGACACAGCAGGGCGCTTCGAGCCCGTTGACGCTCTTCCATGCTGGGTGAAATACAGGTGGCTCTTAATGCTTAGCCCGGCACAACGAAACCACGGAGAAAGGTCTTTATCAAAGTGGACTTTCCAATGTTTAACTGAGGTTAAAAACGAACCAACAATTGTCTATCGCATGTTATTTAATTTCTGTACTATTTGCAAAGGATTAAAGACCATCAAAAAGAGGTGGATAAAACCTTCGAAACAATCAAAGAGGGCGAGGTTATTCAAATTGTATTCACAAACGCAATCGTATTTACTTGATTGCCTGTAAAATTTGTGAACACTACTGAATTTGCATCGCATACTCTTTAAACCTTCTCCGACAACCACCTTCTAGCTAAAGTAAAATTTATTTAAAGAATGATACAGGAGAAAGGAAAAATGTTCCATAAGTTAAACTACAGTTTTAGCCTCTTGGCAATTCTTCAATAAACAGTTTTTCAGCGCTGTTATGTCTTGTCCCCTCACTTCATTTACCGCCCCGGCGCCGCGCAGCCGCTGTCTGTTGGCCATGGGGACGTCCGCACTCTGATCCAGCAGCGCCTTTCGCGTAAATTGTCGCACTCCCATTTTGTGAGAAGAACAGAATGTCTCTACATGCTTGGCACGGAGGGACGCACAGCAAAATCTTCATAATTAAATAAAACATTTCAAATCTTTTTCAACAGCCATCTACTAATGCCACGAAGTTTACAAGCAGAAGGTTTTTAGAGAAATAGCTTAGAATTATCCTGAAATATTTAATGTGTGTGTGGTCTTAGACAAACGTCTATCAAATGATTTTAGCAAGCCCTGTCGCCCGCGCTGCCATATACGCGTGGTCCGCGAATTGTTATCTCTGACAGAGGAGCATTCTTTTTGCTTTGCCCACATTGGCAGAGTTCGATTTTCTGGCAAATACAGGATGTCTTCCAAATGCTCGACTTAGTGAAATAGATGGAGATAAGAAAAGCATACACATTGTAAACATTTTAGAACCAATCACCTTCCTAAAGTGAAGAAGTATGTTTAGAAATGTAGAAATATACATTGAAATGCGTAACTATTCTCAACTCTTATTCCATTCCTCAATAAACACGTAGTCATATTGGGTAAGATTTTTAAGTTTCTGTTCCTTTTAAAATACGTGCCACAGCATAACAATGATGAACGGTTTTTTACTTATCTATTTTTATTATGAGCACGGTCATCGCTGTTAATTAAAGTGTTAATTTGTATTTCATACATTTTCACACAATATATATTTTTAAACTCTCATTTCGTCTCAGTGATGCTTATCCACCCTTAAACTATCAGCTGCGAATTATTTCCTTTAACACACCAATGGATTCTGTACTTTCTACGCAGTGGAATATTTGGTGTTTTTGTTCGGCTGATTGAAATCTTCTCTCTTAATTGTAAATCCAAAAAACAGCGCGTCTAAGAGTGTTTCACTTATCATGTTGCATCACGAAAACTAGGCCAGGTCGCCATCTATATTGTATTTATTATTTATGTCTATTTTGTCGTTTCTCATCATTGGAAAAGCGCCTGTAAAGAGACTTAATCCAATCCAGTATCAGCAACAGGCACATAATAGGGTGCTGTAACATACAGGTGTGTCACCAAATTATGGTAAACGTGTTTAATGTTGTAATGTATGGTCATTGCTCGAAAGCAACTGCAAACTAACTGATCAATGCCCAATGTATAAGCGACTACAACGACTGAAAACATTTTTTGCCAAGTTTCACTTGCCCAGTCCAAGTAGTACCATAAGAGCCTAAAGTAGTCCGTGATGACGGTACTTCTAAATCTTCACTGGCCTACAAAATTGTATCATTTTGAAAATGTGCGTTGCCCAAAATCACCACGAGAGCAATTATCACCGCGAGAACAATTATCACCGCAAGAACAATTATCACCGCGAGAACAATTATCACCACGAGAACAATTATCGCCGCGAGAACAATTATCGCCGCGAGAACAATTATCACCACGGGAACAATTATCACCACGAGAACAATTATCACCACGGGAACAATTATCACCACGAGAACAATTATCACCACGAGAACAATTATCATCACGAGAACAATTATCACCACGAGAACAATTCTCACCACGAGAACAATTCTCTCCACGAGAACAATTCTCACCACGAGAACAATTATCACAACGAGAACAATTATCACCGCGAGAACAATTATCACCGCGGGAAAAATTATCACCACGAGAACAATTATCACCACGAGAACAATTGTCACCACGAGAACAATTATCACCACGAGAACAATTATC
>BOPP01000692.1:0-16931 GCA_017312745.1 Gryllus bimaculatus | reverse complement strand
GTAAATCATTTTACCGGGTCATGATTCATTCATATTTTTGAGTTGTATTGTAACCTGAAGCTTTTAACATAGTTTCTACTCTTACTTAGAGTGGCGTAGATATGGTGCGAAAACTACTGATGGGCAGTGACGAGGCTGAGAAGAACTCTGCTGCCATGAACATGCGATGGGTTCGTTCTGCTGGCTGGTGGGTGAACCCCAGCTGGCCTACTTTCCGTCGCCTTCTGTACAACCTCTACACGGCTGTGATCTTTGTCTTGTATTGGATGTTTACGCTCTCTATGCTCATCAGCTCGCTGACGGAATGGCACGGCATCGACACGTTGCTGGCGAACGTCAACGTCATAGCAGTGAACATCCTCAGTTTCGTCAAAATTATGCCATTCCTCTTTTCCAAAGGAAAGGTAAATCACCTTGATTTCGTGAGGAATATGTGCTAAGTATTATCTACACTAACCGGGACGAGCCGCGTCACAGACACGGTGGCATTCGGCCAGCGTATTGTAGCCTCCCTCAGAGCGTATCTCAGAGAGTATTGTAGCCTGTCTGATTTTTTTTCGATTTTCCCCTCTTCACTTGTCCAGGAGAGGCGGGAATTAATCGTCTTTCGGGAATACAAAACATTTTTAACTGCAGCCGATTAGGCTTTTGAAGTTAGGGCTCTTTACGTACTTACAGACTAACTAAAACTATCTGATAACTATATACATTCCCACTTTGAGGTTTGTTAGTTTTTAAACTTTTAATTTAATTATTTAATTTGGAGTTTTTTGAATTTCTATTTGCTTCTTTTGTTTTATTTTTCGTTCTCACACGCATTCACACATTATATTCATTCATACAAACACGCATGACTTCACAACTCTATATGCAACACACTATATACACTGATGCCAGATGGCTAGCGAGGTCGCCTTACATGGGGAAGAAGGGACGACGAGATTGGTCAATTAGCCGGCCAATAGAAAGCAGGCAGGTGGTACGGGATTGGTGAAGGAAGAACGGAGCCATTACGGGGGAGAGGAGCATGTGGGAACCAAGGGATAGGTAGCAATGGAGAAATTCCGAAGAGGTTTAATACAAATAAGGGGGAAATACTCTTAAGTGATAGTGAAAAAGAATTACTAACAATTTTATCAGTACAAAAATTGCAATTCGCGTCAAAATGTGATTGGAATTTTTTATCAGTATTTAAATACCCGTTCAATCACGATATATACACTTGACACCTTATAGGCGTTACATTGATTATGTACCAAATTCAATCGGAATATCCATGGTGGGCTCTTGCGCATCATATCCGACCTCAGCCAATGAGTTTGTCACCACTTTGGGTCATAATATTGAAGGAAACTTTAAAGACCACAATTATCACAGTTACAAGTCATTGAAACAAACATAAGATTCTTTTAAAAATATTGCATCTTTTATTTCAATTACGCCTTCATCGTGTTATTTTTGGTTGGTCACCGCGGAAAATGATCACTTTCAAAATGTTTCTCATCATTTCACTCTCACTCCATGCAACATAGCGGCCGTCTGGTATGGCTTATCAAACGAAGTGCCCTTGTCGTGGTCAGGTGGTTCGTGACACAAAGTGGTGCTGAGCGGAACGCGCAAAAATTGGTGCATCGGAAGAGCTCACCAATCTCTTTCCACAATGGAAAGTGTAACCAAGGAAGATTCCCATATCGGGAGTGAAACAGAATTATTGTGAACGTGCAAACGGAAGACGCATCCTTTAATGCTGCTCCCACATAGCTGTGATCATTTTTTTAAATAGACACATACTCGTCACTTGGCGAAAATTGTTAACTCATCAGACATTTTGAGTAGATTGTTTGTAAACTAACGCATGGTCCCATTTATTAAAGAAGTGAGTAACAATGATTAATTATCTATGATTTTTTTAACTATCAATGATAATAAACCTACATCGGAGTAATTTGATTATATTATAAACATGAATGATTATTATACCTTAAACAGAGTAATTTGATGTATATTAAAAACAATACGTAAATCTAAAAACAAAAGCGGTTTATTAATTTTCTTTCGATGACATAATACTTTCCACTTAAAAGAACAAACATTTGCAAAACGTAAATCACATTAGTAAGTGAGACTTTTCAATTATTTAGATATAAATTGTTTGAACATTGTCGCGAATTTCAATTTTTTGAACTGATACAATTATTTTTCACTCTCATTGTTAGAAAATAGGAAAAAATATATGTTATGGAATATTATGAGACATAGCCGAGGGGAAAGAATGAGACAGCACACCAATGTTATCACGTCAAAAATCAGATTCAATTTTTTTCTATTTGAATAATCCGTCAAAAATGTTTGAAACAATACCTTCAAATTTAACAAATTTTCTCCGTCTTTCCAATTTGTTTCAGCCTGATACATGCTGAATAGAAGCTGAGATAAAATAAAACATGAAAAGCACGTTTATCATTGTATTTCTGTAGCAGATTGTCCGAGGAGGCTGATTTGTTTGGAAATTACGACATTTTTATTCTCTTTCATACGTAAGAGTATCGGGATTATCTATTTGGTTAGGGAGCACAACTCACCCCCCTTATTCGGCTATACCCTTTTGGAGTCGTAGCCTTTCACGGACGAAGTCATTTGATACTTGGCTGTCCGGGATGAGCTGCATCACAGTCGGTCAAGCTGATCTAAAGCGTAATATAGCTAAAAAAAAATGGCCACAATGGCCGAAACGTCAGCTCAACCGAGTGTGACAGGGCTCATCCCGGACAGACAAGTATCAAATGACTTCGTCCGTGAAAGGCAATGAATCCAAAAGGTATAGCAGAATAAGGGGGTGAATTGTGCTCCCTAAGCAAATCGATAATCGCGATACTCTTACGTATGAAAGAGAATAAGAATGTCGTAGATTTCCAATCAAATCAGCCTCCTAGGGCAATCTGTTTCAGAGATACAATGAGAAACGTGTTTATTAGTAGAATGTCCACCACATGCTTATTAGTAGAATTTGATCATCTTCGACCCCTTTCCCGCAGTACACATTTGTAACTTTTATTCAGTGTCTCGTGTATTTGCGTGCAGGTGTGTCGCTGTCTGCGGCGCCTCACGGAGATGGAGTGCGTGGAGGCGCGGTGCGCGTCAGCGGCCGCCGCCGTCGCCCCCGCCGCCGCCCACGCCGCCGCCGCCCGGCGCGTGTCGCGGCGCGTGTCTTGGCTGCTGCTGAGCGTGTGCCTGGCGCCGGCCGCCATGTGGGCTGCGCTCATCATCGTGGCGCCTATCCCACCCGACGGCTGTCCCGACGAGGTAGGCGGAGAGGCTACTACTGGTTTTCGGAAGTTTGCCGGGTTGCTTGTTGAAAGCCAACTGTTCTCCTTTTAGGGAGACAGCTATATTTCTTCTTGAAAGTCTACCTATGGCGTCTTTGCCGGGGCAATAAATCACAGACGTGAACGGTTTGTAATTTATTGAGTATTTATTTGAAACATGCTCCAACACCTGAGTACTATGTACAATAATTACAATAAACAATATCGACCCGTTACTAGAAGGAATGTTCCTGGTCACCACCACCGCTGGCCTGATAATTACATATTGTAACGTATTAGCCAGCGTGCCTCGTGGCATCTATTTGGGGACGCTGGGCAAAGGATTAGCCTAGCCACAGGAAGAAGGGTTTTTTCCGTAAAGGGAAGAACGCGGAAACGGGAGACACAAGGCTTTGGGTGTATCCGGCCTGTAGAAACTTTTCACTGTTATAACAAGCGAGGGGGTGGCGTGACGCAGTAGGTCACGTGGGTCTCGCCTATAAAACAGAGTGTACAGAGCCATTGGGTGGGTTCTGGAGACAGTGGGAGAACCTCGTGCGTGTGCACAAAACTTGGCGCCACGACGGTGCATATGCGAGCCAGGCTCGCGAGGCTCGAGTCACTAGTTGACGAAGCCTGCGGACTTTATGTCCTTGGGTGACTGCGGTCACGGGGTAGCGATGCTGTGTGCGTGCTCCGAGGTGAAGAGTGGCTGAGTGCCACGATTCACGCCGATTCTCAATCGGATAAGATCGCTCCTGCGATAGAGGCAAACCAGCCGTTGGTGCGCCAGAACGGACTTTGTGTCCCAGCGTGACATCCGGTCACGGAAGCTAGGCTTTGTGCGCGCTTCAACAGTAGGAGTGGCGAATGCCACAATCAAAACCATCTTCAATCGGGTTTGGATCGCTCCCGCGATCAGGGGATAGTAGGTCTATCAGAGCTAGGGAGTAAGTAGATTATTAAGTGTATATATTTGTTTTGTTTTCTTGTTAATAAATATATTTGTTATATGAAAGCTCTGTGTCAGTGGTCGCTGTGAGTATCCATGACGTCACAATATCTTATTCTTTAGGCCTTTACGGATTCTGGTTCACTGTTTCGGGAGTTTGCTGTACTGAGTTTCGGAATTCGATGAACATCCTTTTATGTTTTGTGGACTACCATAATGCGAAACTAAACGTTTCGATTCTGGAAAAAATTTAATAGTGCGACCATGTAGGACCTGCCGGTGCGCTTGTGGCTGCCCTTCACGCCCCCGAACACCGTGGTGCGCATGGCGGCGCGCCTGGTCATCTCGGCCGGTCTCATGGAGTCCGGCATCATGGCCATCGTCACCAACAGCCTGTACTGGACGCTGCTGCGCTGCGCCACCGAGCAGTTCAGCGCCGTGTGTGAAGAGTTGTTGGGCCTGAGTTCGCGCATGCGCTCTCGCACGCCACGCTCCGCCCCGGACGAGGTGGTCGCGTACCGGCGCGAAATGGCGGACGGCCTGCGCCATGTTGTGCGCCACCACCAGGCCATTCTCAGGTGTGTTCAGGAAATCCAAGTCAGATTCGAATCCTAAGACTTCCCAGTCAGAGTCGTTGCAGCGACATTAAAATGCATACTACTATTTGGGTTGAGATGGGTGTAGTTTTGACGTAAATTTCTATTATTATTTTTTCTATTCCATATACTGTATTACCATATTAGCATACCATACTTTATAGAAAAAAAGTGTTGGTATCACGTCGACAGTATGATCTCTACATTCTTTTTCGCATTCGGTTTCCTTTTTTTAAAAACATTTTTAAACGTAATTACTATTACTTATTGACAACCAAGTTTTAGGGTTAAGAATTTGATTGTATAGTAAATTTCGTTTATTGTATACTTAAAAAATGAAAAAAATGTTTACTTATTATTTTCATGACATTCTGACCATTCAAAACTATTTATTGGTCTTCATTACTGACATCATGAACAAAGTATGTGTTTTATCGTAGTTCCTCTAGATCCTACCTGTATAGTGTGGAGAAACGTTAGTTTTGTTCGGATCGAAGGATATTTTGGGGAATTGAGAAAATTTGCTCACGCCTTTTTAAGTTTAATGTATGTGTCATGTGCGTTTATTTCGTCCGTTTTACAGTTATACGAATATAAACGCGAATATTATATGAATTTATGCACTACAAATGTCCGGAAATCAGGCGGAAAGACGTGTCTCGGCTGGGGCGCTGATTCGCGAGGTGAGATACCTGCAAGAGAAATACCTACTCTCATGGAACTAATTACAAAAACAATTAACGCGCATGTAAACGCGAAATATTCACCCATAGAATTTGATATGCCCTTGTATACTCGCATGATTTCTAATTCCTGAGGGATGTGGATGAACGATGCGTCAGTGGAGATTCAGGTCACCCTTTGTTGGGTCTGAAGGACAACAGAGGTAGCATGATAGGAAAGGAAGGATCGCGTCAATTCATTACCGCGCTACTTAAGGTACTGCTCCGGTATCTAATTGGATTTATTTTGTGTCGCTAAAATGAAACGTTTATTTGGATATAATATCTATACGATTAAGCCACTAAGTAAGTAACTCATTGGTTCATTGTTATTACGTAGCGATGTGCTGTTCACTTCCAGGTTTAGCGAAGCCCATATAATTACTTTCTTATTCAAAATTTATCTTCATATTGCTTAGAGCTACTTTTAATTTAATTATTCATTTTTCCATCCAATAATTTAGAAAAAAAACACAATGCTCCATATTAATGATATATTTATAGTTTTATTATTTTTAGTCGCGAATAGGCCGCCTAGAACTACGCGGACATACACCTGCACTTACAGAGGCTTAGTAACATTTATCCCTTGACTGTGATTCCTTTTTGGGGAGATCAGTATTAGGCTGAATCCAATTTTTATCCCCCAAGAGTTGATAGTCTGGGCGGGGGGATGGAAAATGGAATGATGATGACAGTGAAGGGTGAATGGAGCGCGCGCACACACACACATGTATACATACACATATACATCTATGCCCAAGGCGGGATCGAACACGCGATCCGTCCATCCGAGATCGCCAAGACCCTACCACCTTAGCGATCTCGGCTATCCGGATCGGCATTATGTTTTTATATTATTATTTAGTAATAACAGTATTCGACTTTTTTCATATTCATCCTTTCCTCCATAAAAGTTTTGTTTGTTCAACAGATACATAGAGGAACTGCAGAATCTTATTGGACTAGTGGTTTTCGCTCAGTGCCTCGGAAATCTCGTTATGTTGTGTGGAATTACGTTCCTCGCAGCCGTAAGTGCCATTATATTCTATTCATTTTAGCTATCATTGAGTATTAACGAAAGAGATCTTTTGGTTCTTAAAAATTTGTCCATATTCCAGTTTGAATTTTATTTAATATGAGTACGTACATAACGTGTATAATGCACAAATGTTTCCAGATTTAGGTCTTAAGTGTGGGACAAAATTTTATTTCGGTCAGATATACATATTGATATAGAATGCATATTTTTTAGAAATGCTGTCATATGCTGAAAACAGTATTTTCTTATAACTTTACTTTTTGTTTTTTTCTAATCAAATTCAAAGTACATGTGGACCCATCCCACACAATAAAAAACGCTTTTTAACATTTAAAGTTTTGAAATGCCTTCTTGCTTTTATTTTTTATGAAAATATTAATGGTTTGAAAATACATTTTCTCTCCTTTACATTTTTTCTAAAAATATTGATTACAAGTTCGAATAGAACTATTGACTTATTATGCATCAATATCACGAACTTCAGCATCTAGATTTTTCTTCTAAATTAACTTCATTTCCAATGTTTCTCTCATCGCTACCCACTAAATGATGGTATCAAGATTGTGAGGGGGAAGATGAACTACTCAGCAATGCTCACTCCTTTCTAAGTCTAGAATTCGAAGTTTTGAATCTACCTCCGGTTGATCCATACTATTCAAAATTTTAAAGAAAAAAAATGCAAATTGAAATCACCTGCAAAAATAATATATTAACGAAATATGTACATGATCGTTAAGGATCGCAGTGGGTCACAGCGACTTGCACAGATCGTTTCCTCCGTACGTTTGCAAGCTGACTGAATGACAGTATCAAGATCCTGCGGGGGAAGACGAGAAGTTACTGAAGCATACATGCGCCTAAAGCATTCGGTAACTTATTGGTAAAGGAAAATAAAGCGTGAACTGTAAAGCAGTTGTAATGACCTCGCAGTCGCTTACGGGTTAATAAAATTGAAACGTCTTTCAGAGATAGATTTAGTTCTAGTATATAATGAATATAATTTATCTACATTCTGTTTTAATTCAATCATTTCTCATTCCAAGAAAAAACAACTCCTTCCCCTATAGTGGGATTTCTGCAGACATGATTTCTTGAATTGTAATATTTTATTTTGATTATGAATAATATTAATAATAATTAATTATTATATTATTTGGTAATATAATAAAAATTATTATTGTTATTATTGAAATATAATAAAAAATTATTATTATATTAGACGATAATAATTTATTATTATAATCATACCCTTGCTATTCTACCAAATTTAACAGTATAATAGTGAAAAGTTAATTATGCAATGTGTAGGATTTATTCCATGTTTGTAGATTACGACGGATGCCTATGCTATGGCTTCTCTGGTCGGCTTCTTGGTTTTCGATCTATCTGAGTTGGCACTCTTCTGCTTTGCCGGAACAAATCTCACTTTGCAGGTAAGAAATAGATGAAATGACTGATTAGTTTAACACATTTTGTAATTTGTTGTTCAAGAACAACTGTTCCAGATTAACCTTAAATAATGTGTTTACATAGAAGGTGAACGGGTGCCCTAAATAATGAATGATTCTCGGCTTGAACAAATATTTTTGTGATTGACACAGATATATGAGATCCGATTACAGTTCAGATAAAATTAAATTCGTTTAATTCCATGAACAAAATAATTTGTTAACTTTGCTTAAGAGTTATTTCATAATATTTTGTCGAATTTAAACAACTTGAAAGATTTTTTCTAAAACAATAGACTAGACACAGCTATTTCAAAATTTGGTCAGTTGTAGTAAGAAAACAATTAGATAAAAAATTGCATGCAAAATATGGGATATTTCTTTGAATTTAAATGTAGAACATCGATGAAAATATAATGCTGTAAAGAACTCGTTAAATCAAATTTAAATTTAAATTATTAATGAAGTTGTTAATATTGTTATTAAGGGTAATTGTATGTCTATGTAAGGCATTATTCACGGAGGCAATTGACTTTATTTTGACTATTTCAACATTAACTGTTTCTTTTTTCGTCTTGAAACTTTCCCGGGCACACCTGGGAAGAAGGCACGACAGACCACTATCTTCCGAAATTTTTTCCGCGCTGTCAGCAGGGGTTTGTATCAGGCAGTTGCTCGCTGTCTAGCAAACTGCCGGCCAACTAGCTGTCCTCGTGTAAATTGCTTCTTTAGGATTTAGAATTTTATGGAAGTAGAGAATTGAAATCCGTGTCTAATCCGCGATGGGGCAGTGCACGCTCAGTTAGAACGCATGACAGCAGCCGTGTTGAACTAGCGTTACATGTGTGCACAAAAACTTACTAACGTCATCTTCATCGATTCATCATTGTCGCAAAACTTTTGTGGGGTACAACATTGTCAGAGTCATTTCAGGGTATTCCCCTGCCACCCAAGAACTTCCATAGACTTCCATGGGGAATGTGGCTGCCATACATATGAGAACTTCCATGGTATTTCATGCACATTCAGGACTTTCCAAGTTCTTCCAAGACGTTTTAAGCCTCTTCACTATCTTCTATGGTCTGCCGTTGTTTTCGTTCGTCTCCCGCTGTTTCACATTTTCTTCCCTAATGTATCGTGTTTTTTTACGGGGTACCATGGCAATTAATGGACGAGCATTTTCTATCATAGACTTTGCGATTTTCATAGAATTTCATGGTCTTTCGTGGAACTTTCGTAGACTTCCATTATATGCCATAGTCTTTGATAGTCTGCCCCATTAATAATTTGACATTTTATCTCGTTTTCTTTGCTGTGTAGAGCCGCACCATGGCGGACGTGGGGTTTGAGTGTGGGTGGGAGGATTGCGCGCCGCCTTTCAAGTTGCCTCTTTGCGCTTAATGATGCACGTGCAGAAGATTGCATGATCTCTTAGCGCTTCAATACCCACCCATGTCTGTTCACTACCTCCCATTGTCTTCTGTGCCTTTTCAAGATCTTTTAAGTTCTATATGACAATACTTGTTGCCATTTAGAGCCGCACCGTGGCGGACGCTGCGTTCGACTGCGGGTGGGAGGACTGCGCGCCGCCCTTTAAGTCATCGCTGCGCTTCATGATGATGCGCGCGCAGAAGCCGTCGCGGGTGACTGCGATGGGCTTCGCCACGCTCTCGCTGCCGCTGTTCATGTCCGTACGTGCAGTTTCAATTTTTTGCTTATAAATAAGTTTCGGATGCCCGAACTGAAATGACTCCCCGATAAATTACTTTTTGGTCTTTGTGTTAGTAGTAACCGCATTTGTGATTTTTTTCTGGTCCAGAGATTTGCGAATTTTTGTATCGGTTTCAATTGTTACATTTTCAGTGTTCTTTTTTGGTGGTGTTTGGAAATATTGAGCACTTCTTGTACTCTTCAATGGTATAATTTTATCATTTCTTGATTAATGAGCTCCTAGTTGCTTCGGTTTTTTGAGTTAGTATCTTTCATTGAGAAGGATTTGGATATGTATTTGATGAAATATGAATGACACGGAAAATTTTTTTAACTAGGATCGATTAGTAGAATTGTTTCAATTCTAAAATACGATTGATTTTATTTTTGTTCCAGCTTGTTCGAGCATCATATTCTTATTATGCCGTCCTAAATCAATTACATGAAGATCAGTAGTTACTGCAAGCGTGCATAAAACGAACATCTTGATTTTGTTTCGTTTCAGGGGCACTGATTAATTTGATTACAGCTTTTAAAATTCATTTAGGTCAAATATCTATAATCATTAAGGTTTATTTTGGAATTAAGTTGAGTTGACTATTCTTATATACTTTCTTTATAAATACGGAATATACACAAGAGTGTAGAGGGTTGCTGCAAAGACCTCAATGTGTGGATTTTGACGACAATATTTTTTTGATGTACACTAATAAGAAAAATGTTTTTAAACGTGTGTATGTGCATCTGTCAGAGAACAGATACGCAATTTCCCTTTTTTCCGAAATGGATATTTCCCAAAGAATATGACTGATCTTGAGGACCTGAGAATTCGATTCGGAATTTTGTAGTTGTTGGTTTACTCTACATGAATACCATTTCCAAAATTTACTCAGTAATATTGTAGTCCAAATTATTTATTTCAGTTGTTCTTATAAAGAAAGCGCTCATAGAAAGGCGGTATAGGATATTCATTAAAACTCCAGGAGGTCTCCAGGAAATCTCTGAAAATAACTTACTTTAGAGAAAAAACACATATGGAACTTAAAAAAAGAAGAAACAAGATAACAAAACAATTTCTGAGTTTTTATATAATTAACATCTTAATTTACTTATTACTAACCCACTCTACGTACTTTAATAGAATACAATTTTAATTATCTAAACTGAACGAATCTAATGTACAACACCATAATTTCGATTCCCCATTTCCTCAAGTAATATTGTGACGTTTCTCCTTGGTGAATTAAAATTCACCCAGGTAATATTTAACAAAAACGTTTATTTTGTTTATTAATGCCACACTAAAATACTTGATTTATTTACAGATAGGTTACACAGTTCTTGTGGTCTTCATTTGATTATTTTTCTTATAAACGACTCTGTTCTCTTGATTATTTTACTTGATGTATTTACACTGTTCCCTTCTGATTATTTATTTACAGTATTCAATTCTTCTACGCTATCGCACAGTCCGATGCACTGTTCGCGGTCCACTGCGCTGACCACAATTCACTGCGCGGACCACAATACACTGCGCAGACCACAATTCACGGCGCAGAACTACACTTCAGGCTGCTGTTCACCTACTGCACCACTGTCCATCGCAATGCACACTTCACAGCTCAGCTTTCACTTGAGCCTTCGGACAGACTGCATACTCGGACTGACTGACTGCTTACTCACTGACTACATATAGACTGACTCGCGGCTGCTTACTTCCGACTGACTCGCGGTAAGCGGCGAATTTTACCTGGCCGGTGCCCGTCTCTACACATCCGGCACTTGCTCCATATTTCTACGCGACCCGTGAATAACTGTCCAGTTCGGGGGGCGCCGGTAGATGACGTAACTCGCGCAGCGAAGCCCGGCAAATGATGCAGTGTTACAATATTAAATGTTACAATTTTAAATGTCGCTTAATATTTGTGCACATATTTGAACGATTTAAAAAAATAACTTGACATCGGCTTATTACTTACAGCTATTATCTTGAATTACTCGACGTGTAATATTGTCCTTGATATTTTGTTGTATTAAATCCACTTCATTTCTTCGATTAGTTGTTTATAAAACAGTCTCCCCTCCGAAATATGCTATATTACGCATCCAAAACGCGGTTCGCATACATGCCCCTTCACTGGCATGACCGGAGCTCTCCATCTCTGATGTTCAAAGCGAGCGAGCTACTTTCTCAGTAATTATTTAATTTTACCTACCGAGCTGTACATTTGATGCCATGGAAACCATCTGGATATCCAGCATGCTTGAGAGTCTGCGTTTCCGTGATCTCCACGCTCTCAGCAAAGTCTTCACTTGTTATTATCTGTTGCCCCGCAACTAATGCTTCCATCATGTTCATGCACATCCTTGATAATTTCACGCATTTTATGAAATAAATTCCTTCCTTTAACTATCATACATTTTAATCTATCACAAGCAATTTTCACTCCTTCTCCATGTTAACTACACTATGCAAAATATCACACACACACACACACACACACTTCCGTGTGCATAATACGCTTAAAAAGGGGTACAAAGTTTTCTCTTCGCGTATTAATATATAGACAAACCCGTAAAACATTATTTTTCTTTCCATTTTCCATCGGGTAAAAGTCTGATAAATCAATTCAGTCTTGGAAATATCATTATAATATATCAAGAAGTAATGATTGCTACCAGTTTAATTGTACGCTAACACTAATAAAAATACTAAGCTAGGACAACTACAATGTTCCACATAACCATCGAAAGAGTAACCACGAAAAATATGAATTAAGAACCACGATTCTATGATACCGAAAGATGATAATAGGATTCCCAGAGCAAACATGTCATTAATATTCTATAATCAAAACTATATTTAGCTATATAACCAAAGAATATAAACGATCTGTGTTCATATTTTACATAACCAAAAATGTAAACAATATGAATTTACCTTTGAAATTTGTAAGCAAATAATTTGTAGTATTAGGTGACTGGAAGCGCAAAATCCTATACATTTAGTATAAACAAAATTTAACATCCTAAAAACGTTTTTATGTAATGTATATTACACCAAAGTTTTAAAAAATGTGCACATTTACACCAAAATGACCTATAAACTATTCTTATTAAACATCTTCTTTCAATGCTCGAAACACCTGGCAATATTTCCCTATTTCTGTCCCTTCGTGTTTGAAGCACCCGACACCCTAATTATATGCCGCTTTGCAATTTCCGATGAAGGTTCTCTTTGAGCGCCGAGCTTTGTGTGTAATTAGAAGAAAAGAAATCGCCATCTTTGTTGTGGATGTGTTTCCCGGTTGTTAAAAAAAGATCACTTGATGAGGTCTTACGTTCCAGCAATATGCTTTCAGTCGAAGCGAACTTTAGAAGAATAGAGTCGTCGTACGTCATACGCCAGCATCCTGGTCTATTGTTTTATTTTATCTGGTAAGAACGTTTGTGAAACATTTAATGTAAACAGATTTATAATCGACTTGTTCGGAATTATTACTGAATGACAAATGCAATAAAAAGTGAATAAGATATTTTTTTGAAAATAAGAAGTATTAGGTATTTATATTTTATGTAAATGTCCGGTACATAGTTCTAAGAGAATAAAATCGTGGGGAAATATAACAGATTTTTATTTGAACGACAGGATGTATGTGCGAGTAAACAAGTATTCAAAAGTGGGTTTGCGAGTTCGTTGCCCATTATGCAACACACTGTTTTACTTGAACTGAACTATTACTAACCAATTCTTCATCAGAAAAAGAACGGATCTGAGGTCAGGATGAATGCGATAAGGCAACAAGTTTTATAAAATGCTAGCAGAATGTATGCATGTATATAAGTATTTGGCATTTGGGGTCGATTCTCCGACAACGCCGACTAGCTGTCTCCCCCACGCTTGCCACTTGCTTAATTCACACGCTTGGGGGGTAAGAGTGACATATGGCGAACATGACAGACATTAATTATTCTCCAGTTTCTTATGTTTCCGAATCACGATAAATAATATTTCGATCTTCTTATTGCTATGTATCAGATAAAAATAATTTTGCAAATCTAATTACTGCAAGTGACATTTTATCTCATGAATCATTTAGGCACGAAATAGCTGAAATAGAAAATAGTTCTTTTGTGAGAAAGGTATGAAATGGGAAAATAAAGGCAGGAAGAAAGCGAGTTAGTAATAACAAACCGGTGTTGTTTAGCTCGGAGACCAACGCGTAGGAATAAATAGGACAAAAATAGAGAAATGTAGCCGATAAAAGAAAAAGAGAAAAACAAACTTAGTAAAGTTGTTAAAGGCTTTGCTGAGCCATGAAGTCGACGCTTGTGTTTGTATACTCACATACCGAGCGATCGGGAGGTCCGGGGTCGATCCCGGTCATTCTGACCAGGGTTTTCGTGTTTTTTTCTCGGTGATGAGGCGAATGCTGGGATTGTTCCAAAATCCCAAAACACCTTCCATCTCCCACAACCCCAACTCACACCTTCTACCGTTATCCTAGTCCTTCCACCCCTCATCACCGTATATCAGTATTGATAGTAATAATAATAAAAATAATAATCATAATAATAATAATAATAATAATAATAATAACATCATTATATTCCTCCCTAAATGATATTGAAGGCCGACAACTTAGTCTTAACCAAGGGATACAGCCAAAAGGCTGATCCCCATAAATCCTCACGTTGATCTCCAGGATAGAATACAACTGGGCCTCGGAGAAAGAAATGTATTGCGTGGTCAGTTGTGGCCCATACACTAATAAGTATATCTGAGTCGAAAATAGGGGGCAAATAAAGGGTTGGTAGGAAAAATCGGAAAAGAAAACGCTCTAAAAGTAAATTAAACCGTAGTTTACGTAAAAATGAAAAACAAATAGAAAATAATATTTGATGGAACAGTTTCTGAGGGACAGGGAAGTATTGAGAAGGTAAACTGAAGTCATTATTTATCCATGAGGCCGATAAGTAAGCAATACAGCAATACAGAAAAGAAAGATTGAGGAAATTTTATATGAGCAAGAGAAGGGATGAAAAAATATTAGGAAGAAAAATCGTAGAAAGGATAATGGGCCTTGAGATCAGGAGATGGACTCAAAAGTGGGCAAATAAAAAGAAAAGATAGGATGTGAAAATAGGTGATAAAACGGAAATAATTAGGAGGTAAAACAGAATACGTTGTTTGGGACCCCTCAGTATAAGTACAAGAATTAGACGGAAAAAATTATGATGCAAAAATGGCTGAAAGAAAAATTATAAAAAAGTAGAACAGGTCGTGAGAACATTAGTGGCGGTGAATGAGTCATGGAATAAGGAGTGAAAAACAAAATAAAAAACGATTTGAAATGTACGTGACAAAAAGGAAATAATTACAAAGCAAACAGACGGCGTTGTGTAACATTCGGGCCGATACGTAAGCATAATATAAAGCAAAGATAAAGAATTAGTCAGGAAGAGTAGGAATGGATGGGAGAATGCCGGTAAGAAACCAGGAAAGGCCAAAGAGGCCGCGAGGTCGAGAGGGCAAAAGAGGGGAAAGCAGGGGCAGTGCGTGGGGAGTGAGCGGAAGCCCTTGTCCAGCCATGGGACCCCCGACCACGCGAGCCGAGCAGGCAGCGAAGGCGGGGGCGGGGGCGGAGGCGGAGGTGCCGCGCAACATTCTCCTGACCAACCTGCTGCTGCTGCGCCTGGCCGGGTGGTGGGGCGACGGGCGCTGGGGCCTGGGCCTGCGCGTGGCCTACGCCGTCTACACCGCCTGGAACATCTTCCTGCACCTGGTGCTCGTCGTCTCCGTCGCCATCAACATGTTCATCGAGCGCCGCGACTTCTCCGTGGTGCTGGACGCCGCGGGCATCTTCTTGGTGGGCATGACCAACGGCGCCAAGATCTTCCCCTTCGTCTTCTCGCGCTACAAGGTGGGCACGCCTGCTTTCTCGACTCGTTGGTACGTCACACGTAGCTCAGAACAACAAGCACAGCTGCTGCCTCTTCCCAGGGGGCGGAGTTTGTCTAGTTATACATTTAAATTGAATACAGTTGCTGTGCTGTCTGGAGGAGATTTCTAAGAGGCCTCTCGTAGATATTATTCCTTGTTTTTCGATCAATTCCAGGCGATGGCTGGAGCAGTATCTTCACAAACGAGCCACAATCTTGGGTGATCTTTCCTTTCTTACACTTGTCCACTCCTTTCTGCTTACACACACTGACATATACGAGTACATGCACTATACTACCGCTGGTGTCAGGAGCCCAGTCTCAGAGGGTTTTTTTGCTGGGCGAGGACCTGTTACTGATTTTACTACTCGAAATATAACTTCTAGATCAACGCTACTACTGTATCTCTCGAGCAGCGAAAGAACAGAGCTAGGTTCTAACAAGGTTTTAACATACACTATATGATCAAAAGTATCTGGACACGTGGCTGAAAATGACTTACCAGTTCGTGGCGCCCTCCATCGGTAATGCTGAAATTCAATAGTGTATTGGGCTACCCTTAGCCTTGATGACAGCTTCCACTCTCACAGGCTCATTCTTTCAACCAGGTGCTGGAAGGTTTCGTGGGGAATGGCCATTCTTCACTGAGTGATGTATTGAGGACAGGTATCGATGTAGGTGGGTGAGGCATGTCACGAAGTCGGCGTTCCAAAAAATCATAAAGGTGCTCGATAGGATTCATGTGAGGCCTCAGTGCATGCCAGTCCATTAGAGGGATGTTATTGTTGTGTAACCACTCCGCCACAGTCTATGCAGTATGAACAGATGTTCTATCGTTTTGAAAGGTACAATCGCCATCCTCGGAATGGTCTTCAACAGCGGGAAGAAAGAAGGTGTTTAAAACAAACTAGGCCTGTGCAGTGATAGTGCCACACAAAACAACAAGGAGTGTACGCCGCCTCCATGAAAAACAAGACCACACCATAACACCATTTTGGACGTGTCCGGATACTTTTGATCACATAGTGTATATTGCACTTATGTGTCTAATGATGTTTGCAGTTGACGAGCGAGGAAACAAAATAATTTCTTCATAATGCTCTGTCTCTTTTCTTTTTGTTATTTTTCTTACTACTATTTTTATTTTTTAATCATAATACGCTTCAATATTTTCAAAGTACTCTATTTTATTTCGGTCTGACTAACATTTTTT
>BOPP01000691.1:0-16939 GCA_017312745.1 Gryllus bimaculatus | reverse complement strand
TAACGAAACGAGGAACGACGTGACGAGCGACAAGCGATGAGCGTACAAGAGTAAGCTATGAAAACCAACGAACGACTTAAGACCTACGATATAGATATAATACGATACAAAGATATAAAAAATAAAAAATATAAAAATCAAAAATATAAAAAATTAAAAAAATAAAATCAGTAAATATAAAAATTCAAAAACAATCTTCTTACAAAGAGCGACGTGACGAAGAACGACGTGACTTCGGGCAGTGAGCGTAGAACGTTATACCCCGAACGACAAACAACGAACGACGAAAGACCTACTACCAACGACGAGCCTTTAAAGACGAACAATGAACGCTGAATGACAAATACGAAATAAGAGCGACGAACGACCTACGACAGACGATGTATGACGAACCGATAAACGACGAACGCCAATCCACAAACGACGAACGACGAGAGAAGTACGACAAACGTTAAATATTTTAAAATACAAATATATAGAAAAATATAAAAATTCAATTTATATAAAACATCAAAAAATATAAAAAATCAAAAATATGAAAAAGCGAAAAATATCAGAAATCAAAAAATAGAAAAAAACAAAAGATGAAAATTCGAAAAATATAGAAAATCAATAATATGAAAATTCGAAAAATATTAAAAATGGAAAAATATAAAAATTCGAAAAATATGAAAAAATCAAAAAAATATAAAAAAATCAAAAGACATAAAAAATATGAAAATTAAAAAAATATAAAAATCCTAAAATAGTATTGAAACGAAGAACGACGTGACGGCAAGCGACGCGCAGTGAGCGTAGAACGGTATACGCCGAACGACAAACAACGAACGACGAAAGACCTCCGACGAACGACGAGCCTCGAGTGACGAACAATGAACGTTGAAACAAATGCGAAATCAGAGCGACGAACGACGAACGACAGACGATGTACGACGAAACGATAAACGACAAACGACACACCACAAATGACAAACGACGAAAGAAGTACGACAAACGTTTAATACTTTGAAATACAAAATTTCGAAAAATATAAAAATCAATAAATATAAAAATTGAAAAAATTTTAAAAATAAAAAAAATAAAAAATTCAAAAATAAAACGAAACGAAGAACGACGTGACGACGAACGACAAGCGATGAGTGGAGAACGGTAAATTACGAACGACAACCAACGAAAGACGAAAGACCTACGACGAACGACGAGCCTCGAGTGACGATTCAAATAATAATAGAAACAACGGACGACGAGAGTTGAGCTTGGAATTTTGTGGATGTTGGGAGCACTTAATTTTGAGATTTTCCTTAGCTCTTGAATTATGAAACGGTAGTACCTATCATTGGCCCTCTTTCTCTTGGCTTTGCTTGGTAGGTTCCTAGTTGAACTTATTTGACACATAGTTGACTCTAGAATGGAGTTTGTCCACTCTGCGTCCAATTTCTTTTAGAGAATAGCAGCGTAGACCAATTGACTTACTACGATGCGATTGTTAAGTTCTTTCCTCTTTCTTGAAACACACTAATTCACAAACGAAACATAGCTGATAACGTCTGCTGTGAAGGATGCCTGAATGTGACGAAAAGTATTAACAGCCTAGGAATAAGGTAATGTATTTTTATATTAGTTCGTGTTTCATTTCATTATTATATATTATATTTATGATATTTCATTTTCAATTGCGTCCTTTAATTGTGTTTCTTGTGAAAACGAGCTGTCATTGTGGGTGGTTGTGTCCCATTGCTGTAACGCCGCACAGATAACAGAAGACGATAATGACGGCTGCTTTTCGTTCGCGGTAATAAAAACGAATACTTTTATATATTTGTAAAATATTACAATAGCATAGTGTTTAATAATTACTGTTATATATTTTTCGATCTATTTGCATTTGTTTGCTAACGCTCAGTATCCTCTGATTTATTAGCTGTTAATTATGTTACATTCTCGCATACAGCTTACAATTTTTTTTGTATTTTTCGCGCCTCGTTTCTTAAAGAATTTTTGAAATGGTAGTTGAAGTGTCAGACAAAAGGTTTCATATTACAATATTACATAATCGTTCTTAATATCGCGAGAAAATACGTGCTGCTGGCGCGTCAATTGTTTAAAAAATTGACAATAATGAATTTATTTAAAAATATTTACGTCTAAGCAAATAAAAAATTCTGCAAGTTCTTGGTTTCTATTATTCACATTTCAATAGTATCTAGCACGTCAAATAATGAAGGTAATATTGTTTTGTTATGTGATTTAGTACATTGTCAATTTTTTGTGTACGTGTTGGTGGATCAGTATTGTTCGTATGTTGCAATGGTATAATGAATTGATTTACCTAAATAAATAAGTTTTATACTTCATATTACTAGGACATAGGAATCGAAACATATATATTTCTGATCCTAAGGTTTCCAGATTCTCCCCGCTACTGTCATTGGGTATGCGGTCAGCCATTTTCCTATAATAAATACCTCCCAAGCTGATGAGACGAATTGAAGGCGAAACAGTGTAGCAAAAGATGACAAAGGCGTAAGCCAAAGAATATGTTAGCTAATGTTTGCCAAAACACCTTGACCAATGGGTCCTAAATACCACTCAGAACGTTTGAGTTTTGGTAGTGTTACCAAGGTCATGGGATGAATTTTGAATCCAAATCGGCGGTCACTGCAAAATGGTATAAATGAAAAAGCCAGTTTGGCTAATCGTTTTCGAACAATTCGGTTCTCTTCAGCAAGGCGAATAAGCCTTGGAACGGATTGAATGAAGTCTGTGCTTCAAATTATATGTTGCATCCAAAAGCCAAAAGGCGTGAGCCAAAAGGCAAAGGCGAATGCTTCGTGGAGTACAAAATTATCTACAGTAGTGGGGAAATTCTGAAAACCTTAGGATCAAACTTTGTACTCCACGAAGCATTCACCTTTGCCTTTTGGCTCACGCCTTTTGGATGTGAACATATATAATTCTGTCGTCTCCAAATAACTATTAAAATCGGCAAGATTTCAAGTTAGATATTTTCATTTACGTTTATGATTGTGGTTCATCCATTACGTTATTACATCTATATCTACGAGTATTATTACTCCGGTTCTATCTACTAGCGTACCCATGCAGTAACTCTCGCGTGTTATTATGTGCTTAAAACAGTAAGTCCCTTCCATTTATTGAGTTGGCAGATCAATTTTAAACCTTTCTCTATGAATATTATAGAAGAAAAAACTTAAAAAAGAGTTAGTCACAATGTGGCATTGTAATTCAACGATATTACTTTTGGCTTCAGCCTTTTTTAATAAAGCATAATAATGTATCGCCAAGTACATCCCGGTTTCGTTCTAAAAGAATTATCTTCTAACCTTGCAAGTGTACGACCTCCTTTTGCACTACCTATGGTTCTATTATTTTTGCCTTGGACTTTTTAGAAGGTTTGATGAATTATTTTCCAGTGGCAATTCTTTTACGGGGCTGCGTGAAAGCGGCCCTTGCTTGTGTGGAGTGTTCAGCAGTCAAGTACGAATGTGTTTCGGGGGGCGATTGACCACACCAGAACGGGAAGCGAGATGTAAAATTTTGTATCTCCATTCACTGTACATGCTACATTCTACACGCGTTCCATTTATCCATTTCCTTAGCTGTTTGTCTTAAAAACCTCTGCCACGTGGGACTCTCCCAACATGTGTCTAGTCTCCCAACATGTGTCTAGTCTCCCAACATGTGTCTAGTCTCCGATCATGTGTGGAAATGTGTGTATGTGTGAGACCGCCAGAATTGGATGCAGCTAACGTCGAAAACCGTACCACAGTCGGGACTCGTACCCTAGAACCTCCCAGGCACGCAGTGACATCAGTCGATGAGCCAACCAACTCGCCGGTCCCACGCCGGAGAGCAGGCCGAAAGCGCACGTGTCCTTGGTCCCCGCCCTCGCGCGGCGCGAACCCAATCCCTCCCCCTCCCCCCCCCCCGGCCGGCTCTCGCCCCGCGCCGCCCACGCCCCACTCCGCGACACCGCGCGCGCACACCGGCCGGCACACCGCGGTAAGGCCCATTCACAAGGCAAACAGAAGCACAAGCACGGCGTTGTTAATAATAATAATATTTATTGAGTCACATATGCAATTACAATCGTGTATGACGAGTCAAATATGAAATTTCAAGAGGGAGAACAATCTCATACATCTTCTAGGGAGCAGTAAGTGAAGTTGCATTTATTTTCATTTATCCAGAAACAAAACAAGGGGGGCATCTCAGCATTTGCTCAAAGGACCAGGGAAACTGGACAAAAGGCCTGATGAAGATGGGGTCATTGGCCTAGAGAATATACTACAATACTTGTTACAGATATATTGAGAAATTACATAGTAGATAATTATTTTTAGTAGCAAATAGTTGAACATTTGACTTACTTTAATTTAATTTAAAATATTTTAACATTCCAATATTTATACCGTTTCATTTTTCGAAATATCATTTTCTTGGTATAGTGATTTTACTGCTACTACTTGTAATAATAATAATAATAATAATAATAATAATAATAATAATAATAATAAATATAATAGATAACATTACTTATAAAATAATCTTGAAATGGGGAGGAGGAGGCAGAATGTGGCCGGATTTTTCCTATTTCTACACCTAGTCCTACTGCAGCACCTGAAATCACATTGCACGTGTTAGTCATTGAGGTATTCCTGAATGCTATTAAAAGGTTTACATTAAAGTTAGTAGTATGTCCACAAGCGGACTCATTCATAATGCGTTCGTACAAGCATAACACGTAAGACAACTTGCGAGCTTCAAGCTTCTGTGCTTATGCTTAAGTAAGGCATAAGAAATGAACCAATCACCCAATACGTTAACTCAAAATCAAGTATCGAAACAGGATCAATAATTCGATAGACAAACTAATGCCATAACGGCCATGGACACAGTCGAAATGGATTCTTATATCCAACCAATAGTAAAGTAGATTGTCTCACAGCCATAAGAAAGTCTTATTTTGCCTACTTTTATGTTAGGCATTGTGAATACTTCAGTCTATCACTTATGTTAATGTTTACGTCAATGCATTATACTTATGTTTGTATCTGCATTATGAATGGTCCTTAACAGTCTTGTTTGTACAGTGTAAATGTTATAGGAAATTCATGGATTATTGCAGAGAAAATCCTCTTAATATTTCATTGAATTATTTACTACGAATGTATAATGAAAAATTAGAAGCAAATTAGTAAGAATTCCATAATTTATAAAAAGAAGCATGAGATTATCACAAAAATCACCTTACAAAGTGAAGTTCATTCTATTTACGTGAAACATTATTGTTTGTGCACTTGAATAAATTACCTTATTCCTAGGCTGTTAATACTTTTCGTCACATTCAGGCATCCTTCACAGCAGCCGTTATCAGCTATATTTCGTTTGTGAATTAGTGTGTATCAAGAAAGAGAAAAGAACTTAACAATCGCATCGTAGTAAGTCAATTGGTTTACGCTGCTATTCTCTAAGAGAAATTGGACGCAGAGTGGACAAACTCCATTCTAGAGTCAACTATGTGTCAAATAAGTTCAACTAATAACCTACCAAGAAAAGCCAAGAGAAAGAGGGCCAATGTCAGGGACGACCTTTCACAATTCAACAGCTGAGGAAAACCTCAAAATTAAGTGCTCCCAACATCCACAAAATAATGGAATAAATCACGCAAAAATCTGTGTTTCATCAGAATGGAATGGATATAATGGAATAAAAAACGCAGAGAACTGTGTTTCATCAGAATCAATGTTTTATCTCAGGTCAGTGCAATTTTGAGGCATGTCTATTAGTAATAAAAGGAATGTCTGTTTTGAAGACTGCTCAGAAAAAAAATGATCATGCTACGGTACTGCACTCTATACTCTCTGGTACTGCATCTCAACACAAAAGTCTTGCCGGGAGATCCTGCGACGTCTGTGTTGAGTCTACTCTCGAGCTGTCTCCTCGAGAATTTATGATACTCAGTATATAAATAATTTCTGCTATATTTGAATCTGCTTCTGCAGGTCTTTGTGGGGATCTCGCTTCCTGCAGTGCTGGAGCTAGACAATTTTGGGCCCGGGACAATACTGCAGCCTACCTCCCCCCTCCGAAAAACGTAAGAATGTGAAAGTTTTATCACGAAACTATGAGTTATTTTATTTCTAGTAATAACATAAATTACGTTTAAACTAGAAAACGTTTTTGGAAACAACTTTTAAATAATAGTGTTAATTAAAATTATTTAGTGATCAAATAATGCAATTCTCACGGTGAGCTTAAAACGCGAAAACAATGTTGTGTTTAGTTAGTGTTTAACAAAATTACTTGTTAAATACATGAAATAATAAATATTAATTTCAGTAGAACCTATTTTAATAATAGCGTCATTTCATAGTCCTACCTTATAAGTAATGTCTATAATTAACTATTCAAGGTAAAAAAATTAATCGAAACTTTTATTAAATATAAGATTACTGTACCACAACTTATAAAATTACGATAACGGTTTTCTCGAGTTCTATTTTGCTTCTTCTTCTTCTATCAGTCCCATCATCAGCCCCCTTGAGTTTCGGGACCCCGGCGATCGCCCGGTCTGCCGGCGAGAACCGGCACTGTGGCACAACTTCCCGGAGCAGGAGTTGCATTGGGAGCAGTGTTGCTAGGTTAGGGGTTTCCCCACAAATTGAAGGGAACTTTTGTCTTTAGAGCATGTTGTAGAGGGCAACTTTATTTGCAGGGATTCGTTGATTTTCTTTATTCAAAAAAATATTTTACGTATCACAAAACACAAAAATAGTACCCTACGTATGATTATTGCTGATATATCTATTCAAATATAACTAAACGAAGTAAAACCACAGGCGTGTAACATCATTTTACAATCATTCATTTCATGAATGATTGCCCTCATTTAAAATTGGGCGGTTATTTGTCACAACCAAAGATTGGTAGATGAGGGCAACAGTTTTGACGAAAAAGAACGGATCACATCAATTAACAAGTATTGTTAACAGCGATTTCGCTCGAAGGAAACTTTTTACAAGAGGTATCATTATTGTTTTTTAGTCATTACAATGAGCGAGACAACGATACCTCATACATTTCGTAACTCGTGCACAGTGTGAAACTTCTTAAAACAAAACTTATACAATGTGTGTACATTTTTAATAAATAGTTATTATTTTTATTTAATACAAATATAGCACTTTACTATGAACTATATCATTAAGAATAATTAATACTACTTTTCGTGTTTCTTTAATTTCCGTTTCTCCTCATACATTTTAAACGACATAATCATTTTCCTTTTTTTAATTTGGTGGTTTCCTTGAGGTTTCTGTGTTTTTCGCAGCACTATCTAGTGGGAAATGTACCTGGCAACACTGCTTGGGAGACGGAGGATGACCCAGCTCCGCCATTGCGTCGCGGTCCACTCTCCGCCAGCTCGGGGCAGCAGTTGGGGGAGCCGAGCGCACCTCCTCACTGGCCTGCTTCAAAGCGCATTGTCGGCGGCGACGAGGAGTGGGGCCGGCAGGGGAGCCAAAATTCCCCAATACATACCCCAGCTGGGTCAAGCTCTAAGCTCCCAACATCGATGATAGTGTAGAGCATAAAGTGTGTGTAAGTAAGGGGAGAGGACAGAGTTTGAGAGACACTTCTTTAGAGAAGTGGAAGGAAAGATCCTGCATGTTCCTTGGCCCGCTTGTATGGATACTGGCCTGGCATTCACCTATTATTGATTCGAGATACCACAGAAAACTACTGACCAGAGCTGCTAGAATTCTCCTCCAGTCTTAAGGCTGAATTCAACTTGAGCAGTAACCTTAGAGTTGAGGAGATTATTATATTATAACTATATTATTATTTGCATGATAAAACATGATACAGAAGGAAGAGGCATCCAATTGAATGTATAATACAAAAAACAATGCTTATGTATCTATTTTAATACTAAATCAATTACATTTCCATTACTGATTACAAAATGAAATGATGTACAAAAATAAAATACAAATGTTTTTTAAATTCTAAAATTATTGATATTTTCAATTATGATTTGATACAACTTGTCAATTCATTAAATTAGAGGAAAATATCCGAAGTACTTTCCAAAACCTTTCAAAGTAAATTAATATTTTAAAATCTTTTGAGACATTCAATTTGTATCCCATAAAAGCACAAAAAACTAACACACCATGAAGTGATACTTCCTGATATGTGAGATTTTTTTAAACACCTAATAATTATCATGAATAATGACATAATTTAGATAATTAATGCAATGAAAATTAATTGATAATTTCAATATTTATTGACAAAATTTACTAAGAATCACATCTGTTGATGACTAGTTTCCTTGATAATACTACAGAGATTACTGACAGAATATTTACACAAATTTCTAGATTAACAAGGAATTGTTAATACAAGCAATGATGCTCAAGCTAGGCACCATATTTGTGGACAGGGAGCATATAAGGCCACTGATTTTCCAGCAACTGTGGCTGTGTTATCTTTGTTCCGCTCTTCTTATTATATTTAAAAATAAACAATGAAATCCAACTCATTTAAGCTGTCTTTTAAAATGAAACTCTCGTGCTAATTTTACCTCCAAAACTGTAGAATTACAATGTTAATTTTTAACTTAAATGATCAAATTTTAATTGTACCCTGCTTACATGTGAATCACATAAATAATTAAATATAAAAAGCAACTAGTGATTGCAAAGAATTGTGTTGCACGACAATCATTATAAGCAAAAGAATTTTCCAGCTAAAATGTTCCACTCTGGAATGTTACATGGAATGAAAATATAGTAATACATACAGTAACACACATTTTAATTGGTTCTTAAGCAACTGCCTTTGAATTTCAGTTTTCAAAATTATCCCTTGGGAAGAAAATCCAGGTTTACAGAGCCTAGTTTCTCACTGAGAATTTCATGCCAGAAGAGTTCATTCTCACTGAATCCTTATAAAGTAAGGAAAGAAACCATGAATAATGTAAATGGTACATTTACTCTCATATGCCTCTGATCTAAAAAATGTCAGTTAACTCCTTTTTTTATGGGTCCCACAAAAATTTTATTTTGAATCTTCTAATCAGAAATATGGATGGAGAACAATGATTCAGAACTATTACAAAATAGTTTACACCAACTCAGCAATAGATTTTACAATAAGTGTAGTTCCTTAATAAAGACCATCTTTATATACTACTTTCATTAAAAAAAAGAAGTTAGAGAAATGAATAAATATTCATCAGTGGAAAATTGTGAGAAGATCGTACATACAATTAACAGTTAAAGTGACAGGATGAATGCTCGTTACATATAAAACCAAATCTATTCAAAATATTTTGCACTCTTCAATGATACCAGAGGAATGGAAGAATGCATCTTTGCCCCACAGTTCAAAAAAATATATATGTGGAACCTTGGAGCAGAAATACATTTCAACTATAACACTTGTAATATGAAAATAGCAAGTAAATTTAGTAATACAGCAGATCAGCATGACAGTCTACAGTGATGCAAGGAAAAAAGATAATTACAGATAATTACTGGAAAAACAAGACTTTGATAATCTGATATACATCTATATCCAAAGTAAGCGGATTATTGAAGGAAAAAAATGTACCATAAAAGCAAATGACAATTGAATAGGTAGGAGATTTCAATAATTTACTTTTTTTTTTTTTTTTTTTTTTTTTTTTTTTTTTTTTTTTTTTTTTTTTTTTTTTTTGGAAAACAATAACCTGCAACTGAGACATTCAGTCTTGAAAGTATCTAACACATGTATTCAATGAAAAGAATACTTTAAAGGACAATCTTTGAATGCAAAGCATAACAGATTAATTCTGACATTAAATAAAAGAAGTTAAGGAAATACATCCTAGTAAAGATATTTTAATTCTTAGTAAAAACTTGTGATGTCCACATGTATATTTGTTTCGAAATAAGGTAAGTTTTTCGTATTATTTCTCTCAAACTTTCTTAAGTAACGTAGTGTAAATGAAGTGCTTAAAAATAGATTGTTCATTGTATTAAGCTCTTTTGCAAGAAATATATCTACGTTGTAAGTTGAATTTGATTAGAATGGGATAATACAGAAAGAAAATTGGTCTTGTTTATAGATGTCAGTATAGTGACATATATCTAATTAATGTTGTATGTGTAAAATCAGGAAAAATAAGTATATGAAAAACATCAGAACAATATGGTGTGGAATAAAGCAGTTAACATGATATGTTGAACAATAAATGCAAGTTAAAAATGGAAGGTCAAATAGATTGAGTAGGGAAAAGGAAATATTTAGTGGAGGGACCACTGACTTTTGCAGAAAGGGATCTTTCCTTAAGGGATCAAGATACCAGAATGAAGCTCAGTTATCTGAAGAAAATAGAAAGAATGGAAAATAGATTAACTGAAAACCGACCTACATGAGATTGGCTTCATCGATTTTGGGGAGAAAACAAAGAAATAACAGTCCAGTGTGGCAGTAGATGAAAAGGATGAGGGCAACAATCAGAAGTGTTCTGTGCCTGAATACATTTCTAACTTACAGAAATATCTGATTGGGATTCGACCAGCCAACATTATTAATTATGATGAAACTAACTTTATTGATGGCCCCAGCTAAGTGAAGGTCTTTGTAAAACACCTAGAAAGAATAAATGATTCTTCAACAATAATCATTAGTGTCATGGTTGCTGCAACAGGGGATGGCACAATTCTTTCACCACAGATAGTACCAATACTAAGAAAGCATTTTTATAATACATCCATGATCAGAAGTATGCCATGATCAGGCTACAAAATAAATCTTAAATGAATGATTTGGTATGAGGTATTTGGTGTTTGAGGTTTTGGTTTTCTGACATACTTCTATTTATACAAATGTTCTGAAGGTCCAAAACTGACAACTTGTGGTGACTTCTTCAATTATTTTTGCCTACATGTTATTCAAATTTGTGAAACACACAATTCAATTCAATTCAATTCAATTCAATTTAATTCAACTTAATTCGATTTAATTAAACTTAATTCAATTCAATTCAATTCAATTCAATTACGCCATATTTTATGTGGGGAGGCTGAAGCCATCCTATTATTCTGTGCGACTACTCAAATTTTGCTATGATATTTTGATAAGGTATCACTCGGGTGGCAAAACAAGTGATTAGAATTTAGTTTAGAGGCTTCTTTTACGCTAGAGAAGCAATCTACATGGGACAGATGGTTTTACTTCCCTTCTAGAGAAAAGCATATGAAAAATTTTCCCTTCAGCTTTGATTGGATTTGAACCTACAAACTCAGGCATAACAATCTGATACACTAATTGTTACACCATCAAAGCTAGTAGAGGAAGTTTCAAAGACGCATTATTTAGATGTAGCAATTGCCATTTTAGAATCAACAGAAAATTAAATAAAGAACAATTAATGGAGGTAAACAAAATCTATGGCTTTTCTGAATGGTATAATAAGGATGTGAGACAAGCCTCTAAAGTAAAAGGATACGAAATGATACAACCAAAATTAGCAGTACAAACTTGAAATTAAACACATGGAACATCAAATAACAGTATTGGAAATGCATAACTTGAGAAAAATAGCAATCAAAACGAAAAAAGAAAAATTGGAACACTACAGTAGTGTGTGGCTTTACCATCGCAGCATGTGGCTTAACACACAATGAATAATTTCACAGAAGGAATAAAGGAATATGTTGACAGAATGCCCGATAAAAAATTTCTTAGAATTTCAAGAGATCCAATATCAGTGAGGAAAAGAAAAGATGGAAGCTGCAACTTTGATAGAGAGAACTCCTCAGTAGAGTACAGTTCCACAGCCTCTTAAAGGAGAAGGCAACATACTAGAAATTTGAAAATTGTGATTTCAATGAGTTTTTCCCTCATTATTTGTTTTTCAATAAATTATTATCCATTGTCTCTACATGATTTTTAAAAGAGAATGTATACACCCATGAAGCTTGGCACTTGCCATGGTATCTTCTCTCCTTCTAGAAACTTCAGTAAGACCTCCTATAACCCATTGCATCTTGTACAGAGTGACCTAGAAACACAGAACAAATATTGGAAAAGCAGTCCCAATCTTCTCTGATTCTACGCAAGTTGCTTGCTTATACATTTGTACATAGAATATTTTGTACAATATGTGATGATGACCATACAGGTAGTGTAACAACATTTCTAAAGCACAGCTGATTCCGATATTCAATAGCACCTCCAATGCCATTCTTCTGGCAGAAAGTGCCTTACTTTTCTGAGAGTAAAGACAGGAAAGGTCGGATGTTAAATACAAATGTGGGGAAATTGAAGGTTAGTGTACATTTACATTAAAAGCATTTCTTTCTTACGAAGACTCAACAATACCCTTGACAAAGCAATGAATTTTGAAATTAAAATTATTTATATTGGTAATAAAACAAACGTTAAAAATTAAATACCAGAGTTACTTAATAACAGAAACCAACTTTTGAAAACTTCCTTTTCTTACATATTTTCATTCTGAAATGCAAAATTAAAGAGATATGTTTGTTTAAAAGGATAACACAATAACTTGCACTTGACGAATGTTCCCTTTCAAGTTTGAAGCCCTTAGAAAACAATTCTCAGCCTCACTCAAGCCTCTATTTTTTTTTTTTTTTTAACTATTTAAAGCCATAAAATTTGTTGAAAAGTGAGATGAATGTTCCACAAAATATATAATGCTAAAAAAAGATCAGCATTTGAGGATGATGTTTGGGTATTTAAAGATATTAAAACCAAAACATGTTGTCTTACACATTGTGAATGTGAATTTACAAATTGTGACCATTGTTTACATTTAACATTTACAAAATGAAAGCTAGGTTTTTTTAACTTACAGTATATGATGTGCATTTTAACACTATTATGTAGATTTAGAAAAGAAAGTGGGGAAAAACATTTTTAGCATAAAGTCTTTCCTTTTCAAAATAAAAAAGAAACATTCCTTCAAAATAATTTTAAATTTTGATTCATGGATTTGCATAAAGATTTGGAAATTGAGAGGGGTTGAAAGATTCTCATGAGAGGACATTTTTTTTAAAACCTTGGAAACAAAATTAAATGAAAAAAATCTTCTTGTGATTATTTGAATCATGTGATTCATGTTCATAAGAATATTATTAGATAATGGACATTATAATGCCAACCTGATAATTTTATAATGGTCAGAGGCTGAAATGAGTTTGGCACTTCTTTGTTAAAAAAATGGACAAGAGAACAATTGGCCAACTAAGCTGTTTGACAGACAACTTTCTTTTCTCAACTTTCTTAAAACATATTTAAAATATTAATATCTAAATTGATTGGAGATTGGTTTTTTCCCCACATGTTCAATAAAATTCATTATTCAAAATTATGATCAATTCAAGAACGAAAGTGAATAGTAAGTTAAGGTCAGTTATTCCTTCAGTTGCAAACATAAATAAGTCAGTACCTAATATAATAAAATAAAAATATTGTAATGATAACAATAATAATAAAAATGCAATAACAAGTGCATTGACTCCACAGTCATATAGCAGTAATGACCATGATTTGAAATTAAACATTTCTTGTGACATGTACCATCACATTCTATATCATTTAAACAATACAAAACATCACAATAATATATTTACAAGTAAACAGTTTTGTGAAGTTTGAATACTATCTTGTTTTATATCTGTGTCTTATTTACAAATATTCTGCAATGAATATGAAATAATATTTCAATAGCAGGAAAAGACAGATAATTTGAAGAAATATATGCATGCATTCATATAATAATTTGAAAAATGAAAATTATGTTAAACACATATTCAACATACATTCATACACATTATTTCCTTAAACCAGTTCTTTTAACACAACTGTCTATGTGCAAGTATCACTACACAATCTCTAAAAGAACTTGGTATTTCCATTCATAATGCAGCATTCTGTCACTAATTATTACATTGCTCTCTACAGTCAAACATAACTCACAGATTGATTTTAATTCAGGACTGTATGTTGGTATTCTACAATTGTCTGTTCAGTACTAGATCATTTTATGGTGACTATTATTCATTATATCAGTGTGTGAGAATGAACTCCACTGCTTAAAATATTAATTTAACTCCTCAAATCTTTAATCACAAATATTTTAGGATAAAGTATTGTAAAATAGAAAACTTAAAGAAACATAGACACAAGTTTGAGTTTCAAGAAACATAGACACAAGTTTCTTGAGAAAATGTGACTAATATGCCAAAAATTAATACTTTGTGCAGATCCAAACATCTGTAAAATCGTTATTAAACTTTTTATACAAAGAAGTTAAAATGCAAGGCAGTTGTCTTTCTTGCCATCTGATATAATTTCAACATATCAGGTCCCTGATAACAGCTCTTGGCCATAAATTGTGAGCTTTGCCAGAAAATGGTATCTAACAGAACACTCCAAAAATTGAGCTTCTTTGAAGAGGATTATTATGGCTAGTTCTGGATACAACATTAAATAGATTTCAGGAGAAAGTAGAACTTGGCAATAAGGGAATGCACAATGTTCAAAATCCAAAAATGTGGAATTCTTTGGCTTGGAATACAAAATGCTGTATCCACGACTAGTTATAATTTCATATAGCTACAATTGCCAGTCTTTTAAATGGTTAAGGAAGCTCAAGTTGGGCTCCCCGTTCTTTGTGGTATGTTTTGAGACTTTGGCACAGAGTAATTATCCACACCTACAGGTAATGAGCAACCAGAAAGGTTATTGGAATGATCGTTTCCACTAGACAATCCTGTAGCATTCTCTGAATGAGTTTCAGAAAACAAATCACTTGGACTATCAGAAGGTGCTAAGTCAGGTGGTGAGCTGGGCATGACATTTGACTTTGGTGGGATTGGAGGAGGGGGTGCACAATTCAATGCACGAGGAGAGAGTGTAGGTGGAGAGATATTAAGTTCGGAACAACGATGCGACTGAGGAAGCTCAAAGTCTTCATATGATAAATTATTAAAATTATTTGTAGGGGTAAGTCCATGAGAAACTGGGAACTCAGCATATCCAGAATCACGAAGATCGTATCCACTTCCACCGCCAGTTACTCCATCACCACTTCCCCCACTGCCATCCAAATCTGATGATTCCAAATTTACATCTACAATAGCATCCATATTGAGAATTGCTGGGGAAGAACCTTTCTTAATGAGACGCTTTGGAGGAGCTGGAGGAGTCTGACTTGTGTCGAGGTGAAGGCTTGTATTTCGTTTATCAGGAGCTGAAACAATTAATTCATAAATTACTTCCAGATGAAACAATTAAGGTATATATTGATGGATCTCCAATCTATTAAAACTAGTAACCTTTCTTGACTTTACAATTTTCAATATTAAAAGGATAATTAACACATGTTGTCACATTCAAAAAAACAAATAGTACTACATTTCTTTTTTGTTTTATGTTCATTGGCAAATTAGTTGATGACCAATACAAAAATTCTGCACTTTCTAATCATTAATTTAAAAGTGAAAATAGTTTCTTAGTGGAAATAAACTTCAAATGACCAGCCCACTACATTATGTGTTACAGCTTTACAGCCCCAGGCAACTTGTGCAAGTGTTAACCATTCTAATAGTGGTAAACATTGATATTACATTGCACAGAAAAACAAATAGTCCCTTTAATTTTAATGTACAGATTATTTTTGACTTTTTCCTTTCATTAAACTTTACACAGATAACAGGCTTTTATAACCAATGCTATGCAGTGCGGGCACCCAGAAGAACTACCACTCTGCAAAAGAAGCTTCAAAAAGGTCTTTTAAAAAACTCATTAAAAAATTACCTGACAGACCACATTCCATCTGCCTCCGTTCTTTTTCCCACAGATCTCTTGTCATTTCCACATTTCCCCGCCTGTCTCCCAATAACAAAAATCATCCACAAATTGGAGAAAACCTATTTCGTAATATCTTTCTGAAATCACGTACGTAAGTACAAAACCCGACGAGAACTTCAATGGTGCAAAGCAGATGTCAATCCGACTATTAGTTTCAAAATTAAACGCTTGAAAACAAATGAAACCTACAACCCGAAATTTGGGCCAAAAATTGAAAAAAACTTAATTTCCTAGAATCTAACTGAAATTACGTATACAAGTACAACTCACGACGACAAATTCAATGATGCAAACTAGACTACAATCCGACAATTCATTTCGAAATTAAACGCTTGAAATCAATAGAAGTCAAAAACCCCAAATTTGGGTCAAAAATGGAAAAAAAATTAATTTCCTAGAATATTTCTGAAATCACGTATACAAGTACCACTCACGACGAGAAATTCAATGGTGCAAATTAGACTTCAATCCGACTATTAGTTTCGATATTAAACGTTTGAAAACTAATGACGCCCAAAACCACCAAATTTTGGCCAAAAATGGAAAAAAACCTAATTTTCTAGAATCTATCTGAAATCACGTATACAAGTACACCTCACGACGAGGAATTCAATGATGCAAACTAGCCTTCAATCCGACTGTTAAGTTCGAAATTAAACGCTTGAAAACAAATAAAGCCCAAAACCCGAAATTTAGGCCAAAAATGGAAAAAAAACTTAATTTCATAGAATCTATCTGAAATCACGTATACAAGTACAACTCACGACGAGAAATTCAATGGTGCAAACTAGACTACATTCCGGCAATTAGTTTCGAAATTAAACGCTTAAAAACAAATGAAGCCCAAAACCCGAAATTTGAGACAAAAATGGAAAAAAACTTAATATCCTAGAATCTTACTAAAATCAAGCATACAAGTACAACTCACGACGAGAAATTCAATGGTGCAAACTAGACTTACTACACTTCAATTCGAACTATTAGTTCGAAATAAAACCGCTTGGAAAATCATGAGCCAAAACCG
>BOPP01000690.1:0-16955 GCA_017312745.1 Gryllus bimaculatus | reverse complement strand
TAGTTCCATTTAAGATGAGAAAATTATTTGCAATATATTGGAGAATCAAAGCTTAATACTGAATGTTTTTAGATTTTTAGTCCAGATTTATTGTTTGATTAAACGTGTTGAAACCAGAAATACAACAACCAGAAATCATAATTTAGATTGAAGAATTTTTTTAAAATGTTCTCTTAATTCTGAAGTTTTTATGTCCCAGCGTTTCAAGGACCACTTCTCCTATTCTTCAGGAGTCTAAATTTAAGATAAATAGAAATTATTATAAAGCAGTGTTAAAACGTGATCCTGAGGATGTATCACATACATCGTCTTCTTTTTGCTGCTAGGTCCTGTGGATGCATGTCAAGCATTCTTCTACTTTTCTCGACATTTCTTAGGGATTTGTAGGCACCTAGAATACTTTTTGATGTCACTAATATGATTGCAGGACAATCGGCAATGTGTGATTGCACTTACTGCAAGTATTTGCAATTTTTTTGTGTATGTGATAAGGAATCTGTACTTTTGGGCATTATTAATTATGTTTAAATTGCCTTTCTTTGTACTGTTTGTGCTGTTAGCAACATTAGCGAATGTTCAGAATAAAGAAATTAGACCTACAGAGGTGTCAAATTTACAAGGACTGGCAATATTAGAAATTCAAGGTTTTTGAATAGTAGACTAAAACTGAATCCTTCTGGTAAGGATGATTATTTTCTTCCTGGACTGTTGGCAAGGGTGAGCAAAGAAAATGATATCAGGGAGAGCGATTATGATTCCTTTGATGTCTTTTGAAATTCGAGTTTTCGGCTCCTTAGAATTGTGTTGAAATTTATGAATAATCTGTTTTAACATTGACTAAGTTAATAAAATTATGTTACCAATTATAAAGACTCAACTGAACAAACTACATTTCATCACTTTTTTTATCACAGTATATTTCTAAAAATAGAGACAGAAATAAATAGATATTCAAATGGAACTATTTCTGAACTTCGACAAAATACCATAATTATATAGCACCAGTATTGTTTGCGAATGACATTCTCTTCATTTCTTACCATATTTTCAAACCTTATTACTTTTCACACACACAAAAGCAAAATGTACATTTTTAATTCCATTCTCACTATTATCTTATAATCAAATAGAGTAAAATACATATTGACTTAAAGAGGAAAGTCAATACTACAAACATTTGTTGAGTTGCAATCTGACGGTTGTGTGCAATCTGACACTGTACACTGTATGTTTTTTACTTCATTTTATCAGTTTCAAACTTGATGTGCATGCTAGCGTTTCTTTTTATAAAATTTTGAATAGTAGAACTTTGACAATACATGCGCCACCCATTAAAAAAATTGTCAGTTTTTTTGAAATCTATTGATCTCTATTGAAGGAAAAGTTCCTACATCATTATATGAAGCAGTTCTCCTTTCAATTGCATATCAGAGCCACAATAAGCATAAATTTTAAAAATAAAAGCGCGAATCGTTTGGTGAGGTTGCGAAGGAAGAACTATAGGTGGGTGGGGCAAATTGTAAAGAAGAATGTTTAGATCATTTGAATTTGAATTAAGAAAAGGGTAAAAATTCTGCAGATGACAATTATATAACCTTGTCAATAAAATTTCTGTATTTTTCTTTTATTTCTTGTAATACATTATCATAAAATACTATATAAATTTGACTACATTCAATTTTTTGTATTCATTATCTGATTAACTGTATACATAAATTTCTAGAATCATTCTGAGATAAAGGCTATATTCATTGTCTCGGTATGTATATTCCCAATATAAAATTTGTAATATTTTTGATTAATGTATTTTGGTTTTTTTTTTGGATGTTCTTTCATGTTGTTTTTATGTTCATTAATTCGATTATCCAAATTTCTCTTTGACTTGCAAGTTAGCAATCTTGACAAGATATTTGATACAGTGTTATCTTGATCTAGAATCTCTACTTTGTCTTTAATATTTTAAACAACGTTTCTTGTTAGTAAGCTTATATCCCATCTTAAAAATAAATTGTTGTTCTTTCATTTCTGAATACCTTATTAAGAGATCTATTGTAAGGTAGTACAATAAGTGTATCTTCATCACTCTTTCTCTGTTTTTTACATCAATCCTTAAGTTAAATATTCATTTGCTATTCGTATAAAAGGAATCAGATTGATTGAAGGTAAAAGATATAACTTTAAACTAACAAATTACTTCTGTTCTTCTCGAAAGTTTGTTTGTTGATTATGGTACGTTTCATTTCTGACTGAAAATACTACTGTTGCTGGCTATCAAAATAAATGTAGGAATCTACCACAAGTGCTTTTAATTGGATGGATTTGGATTATAGTAGCATTGTTTATTGTTGGAGTTATCGACAGGGCAATACAATCCCATCAGGAGCACAATACATCATTTGCTGAGCAATCGACTGACGGTCCTGTGTTCTCTTTGACTAGAGCAGTACTGTGTGACAGTCGAGGAGAACATGTGTGGTTTGGTGTGTGCTAACAGTGTGTTGTCTGTCACGAGTTGTAAACCGCCAGAATCTGTGTGTAGTCGGGGAAAGATCTATGTGTCGAGCCACTGGGGTGCGAGCTGTCAATAATTCCAACATTTATATTAGTTTACATGAAGGAAAAATTTAAAAAATTGTGTTCCATTAATTTTTACATTTTAATTTTATATTACTACATAAACTGCCTTGGGAAACAATGCCGCAATGGATATTTCAGAAGTTATTCTTGCATGACAACCAATGTAAGGTGAAATATGGAATTCTTTTGAATTGTTTTCTTTTTTGAACATTGGCATGCAACTGTTTTGAAGCTTTGTTTTATTTGTGTTGTATATATTTATTTAACGTCACAAACTAAAACCAAGTAGATGTATTATGAGAAGAAAGTATTCTGTGATGTTTTTCGTTAATTCTGGTATCCCTACCCTAACCCATTTACATGTTGAATTCTGAATGCTATTAGTAGTAGTTAAAAACAGCATTAATAAAGACAAATGAGAAAGTTTCTTTAGGTGTAAAAACTTGTAGAGCATTTAGCATTGCATGTTCAGACAAGGAGTAACGTGTAATTCGTGTAAAACTAGCATATTTTCGAAATATTACCATACCATTATGTTTATAGTTACTGCTATGTTTTCTCGAATCTATTTCCATTTGTTTGCCAATGCTATCAGTATGTATATTTTGTTAACTTTTAATTCTCACATACTGCTTATTCAGAATAAGGCTAAAAAACTCTTCGGTTAAGTTCATGAGTACACTGCCCACCTTGTTTCAGCAAAATTCAATGCTGGAAAGATATTTTCATTTTAAAAATTTTGAATTAAAAAAGCTATTGCTTTGAAAATATTTAATTTTTGCACCAAATGTTCCCATATTTTCTACGATAAGTTTTATAAAAAATTATGGCTGAGATCTGTTAATATGGAGTGAAATAGTGGTATAAATAGGTATTACATAACCATTACTTTAAGGTGAGAAAGTATGTGATGTTCTAGAACACTAGTTTGAATTAAGGATGTTTTGATGAAAATTATTCTCTACTATATTTTTGTATGAGTATATTTCTAAGGACTTCAGTTACGAAACAAATAATAATTATAATAACAATAAATAAATAATAACATAATAATAATCAATAATTAACAAATAGCTGATTAATACCTGTAGATTTAAGAGATAGAACAAAAATAGAACCTATATTTTATAAGAACTGACAAAGGAGGGAACCAGCAAAAATAGTACAGAAAGGCAGAATAGCTGTTGAAGGATTCTGGAAAATTTAAAATAATTTAGTAAAGCCAAAAACTAACAAAGAAATTAAAGATTCACAAATAATTATTAAGAGATGGAAAGAAATACAGTATTTAAATGAAAATACTTCTAAGATTAGATATCCTACTAGTGGTTAATACCACATGATAGCGATTCATAGACTATTAAAATCCATTAAAGAGATTACCCTGTGCCACCCTGTTGGTTTCTAGTATACTTCTTCAACTATAACAAAATACGTTATCCAAATTCTTAAACAAGTTGTTAAAACTAGAAGAATTGAAACATATCATAATCCTTGTAAAACATTTTTAATTTTTGGATGTTGTGCAAGTGACAATGTTACATTATTTTAATTTTAAAATGAATAGAATCTTAATTGAATGAAGATAACCTAGGGATTTAGAAAAACAAAAGTAAGAGAATTGTCTTTAGTAGGTATTTGTTAAACAATCATTACTTTTTAATTCAAAAATGAAACCTACAAGATGAGAGCATTTCTATTGAGGATTGGAGCTTGTTTTCAGATATTAGAGATTGTAGGCAGAAAAATGGTACTAATAGCTAAAAATAATACAGTAATAATAAAATTATCACGGTATTCATATCAAAACCAAGCAGCACAGCGGTGTAATTTTCAACTACCATGAAAACCTCCTTTTTCCAAACAAATTGGTGTTCTTTACGATTCTAATTTATAAACTACCAAATTGGGCAATCTTAAATTTCATGAAAAGAATATGAACAAGGTTCTTATTACACATGTTTTATTTTCATGCGTTCTACCAGTGATTATAGTATGGAATGTGCATTTCAGGTCAATAAAAAACATTTAAATTGCCAATGTTTTCGCTTTTTATTAAAGCCTTCATCAGGGTACAGACCCAGTTAATTTTCTTATTCCACTGTGTACAATAATCTAATAATTGCCTATATCACAATTTTGAATTAATTGTCTAAAGTGATAAATTTTTGTACATTCCATTTACTTCCAATCGCTCAAAAATTCAATTTTAAATGGTTTTTTTTACTGCTGAAAAGTCCAAGAACATTTCCATACTGTGTTTTTTATTTAATACTACAAAATAGTTATCCTACCCTACTGTTTTCTGAAATACATTAACAAACAAATATTTAACTTACTCGAGTGATGTTGAATAGATAGATTGATGAAGGCTTATATTGTACTACCTTACATTTATTTCCCTACTATAAAGATTTTCAGAGTTTGATCGAGAACTAAACATTATAAATTAAAATGCGGTATAAGCTTATTAACAAGAAACGTTGTTTAAAATGTTAATGACAAGTAAGATTTCTAGATCAAGATAACACTGTATCCAAAATGTGTCCAAGATTGCTAACTTTAAGGTAAAAGAGAAAATTTGGATTAATTCAAATTAATGAAATAAAAGCAATTTAAAGAGCATCGAAACTTACAAAAATGCATTAATCAAAAATAGAACTGAACTTTACGACAGAATTTAATGCTTAAGTTTATCATAGTTGCGTGAAGTGTAGCCTTATCCCAAAATTATGTTAGAGAATTTATGTATAACAGATTAAATCATAACAAAGAATGCCCAAGTTGAAAGTAGTCAAACTTAAATAAAGTATTTTAGTTACAATATATTACATAAATAAATAGAAAAAAGTAAGAAATTTATTTACAGGATGTATTAATGTTCTAACTCAGAATCTTATCTTCCCCCCGTCCAAATTCAAAAGTATCTACTACACTCCTTACAATTCTTCATTTGCCTCTCCCTTTCCATACATTCTCCTTCACTACACCTTACAATTGATCTTCTTTTATGTTTGAAGTTTTGGCCATTCTTGATCTCTGACAGCAGGTAAAGGAGAGAAAATGGCTTCCATTAATGATGTAGGAACTTTATCGTAGATCGCAGTAGAAACCATATTTTAAAATTAAATGACAGAAGTAGCTTAAGGATAGTTTTGTTTCTGTTCATAATGATTACAATTTGTTTTAGTATGTAAATTTGTCTAATCTTAAATCTAGAAGAAAATTTAAACACCTTTAATAGAGCTATTGTGACGCTATTAAAGCTATCTGGGTTGCAGTCAGGTGGTTAGAATTTTATTAAACAAAAACTAACCATTGTAAAACTTATTAGTAGAAAAGTAAATGAGCAACTAAAACAAATGTTTTCCCAACAATTTATTATTATCTATTACAAAATTGCAACTACCACTAATTAAATCAAAAATCTTAAAAATTAATACTAAATTTTCACGCAAATATTCATGTCATGAAATTTTATGACTAAAAATATATTATTTTGTTTAGTTATTTCTACTCATTTTTAAAAAAAAATTGTAGCTTCTACTACAAAATCAAGCATTATCCGTACAGTCTTTGGCTGCGCTCAATGCAAATTAGGTTTTTGAACATCTGATACATTGATATTTTTTCTCTGACAGGACTCCTTCTGCAAGTCCTTTCGATTTGTTATGTTGTCACTGGGGCTTTCTGGATATAGCTGGAGGATCATCACTGAGTGCCAGGGATTTTTAATGGAAGATTTTACATTTTGTGCCTGTGCATTAGGAACTCTAACCTCCTTCACAGTGCTGTGGTGACAAGCTAGTTTATTAGGGTTTTTTTCCGGCGAGAGGAATTTTTCCTTCAGAAATTTGAAATCTTATGCCACAGGTAATAAGATATTAGCTGTGATAATTTCAATATTAGCTAGTCCAGAATTGCAGCTAGCCGGGCAAACGCCCTTGTTTCTTTGGTTGGACAAGTACACGCACATCTATCATATCTAAAATGTCAATCTCATTAGTCTGGTATGTAAGGCAGATTATTTCAGGTATTCTTTTTCTGATTTAATCTCCTTATGGTGCATTGAGGAAATAAGATGACAGGCCTTATTATGTAGAAAACATAAGATACTAGTGTCATTGTCATGAAAGCTGTATAAAAGCTGATCCAACTAGTCTTCGGGCGCTCCTGAAGGAAACTCTTTGGGGATTTCTGTGTTTTTGTTTCTTTTCATGTGCCTATCATACATACGCCTCTGCTTTGAAGTTGTCTGTGACTTTCATAACTGGTAACTTAGTTGTCACCAATCACGTTTTTTGTTTGATCATGGCTTACACAATGCTAAATACTGCCTGAGTAGTATGATTAGTTTTTGTTTCTCTGAACAACGAGTTCCCCCTTGTTCACTATTTATCCTGTATAGATATTAGAGCTTTATACAATGTACGTTTATTGTGTCAGCGAGGACAATGTCTCTCACACCATACTTAGTTAGGCTTCTTTTGCATTATAACTTTTGAATTGAACACCTCCCTTGGAAGGGGTTAGCATTTCATCGGCAGTGAGATATCTGGAACACATATTGTCTTGTAGTTTTCAATGAATTATTGACAGTAAAATATATTTTCTGTTCTATTTGTTATTCTTAAACATTACTTTTAGGCTCGCTCTGAGGAGCCCTTCCACCGCCTTCCACTGCTCTGTTTGTTTTTATAATCAAAATTGGAAAAGCTTCTAAATGTGTAAAAATCAATTCTGGTAATCATCTCTGCCCACCATTGACTTTCCAACCCAATATGTATTCGCGAACTCCTGTCAGTTCTGGTTCCATTGTTGGTAATGCATAATCTTTGCTTTTCCCGAACTTCTGCTTTGTAAGACTCCCAGTTTAAATAGTAACCCGCAAAAGATTGTAGAATTATCCGGTGCGTTCCGGTCAGTACTCAAAATTGCATCTGAACTCATTTCTAAACATATTTTTTTGTTGCTTACTATGATTCAAATCTTAGATCCTGTTTCAAATATCTCCCACTTTTTTTTTACCCTTGCGCTCCTATCAGTTGTGGATTCGACAAAATTGATTTTTTGTTTCCTCTTCAGTGTGAGATCCCACGACACAGCTTTTCTTGTCATTTTTTGCCTCTAAGATGTGGCATCTCGTCTTGAGATGCATATTACAACAGTCTTGAAAAAAAATTTATGCAACACCAACAAATTTCAGTGTTCTTGCTTTCGAATTGTTTTTCAGACGTGATTATGAGGAACTTGGTGCGGGAAGAGAAAAAGTCAGAAAATGGGCATGTGGTCAACTTCTTGATGAAACCTTTCAATTAGGAAAATTACATATAATAAACTAGTTTTACCCCAGAAATAACATAAGAGACATTGGCATTGTGTTCAGACAAAAATATAGATATTTTCTGCTTCATTACCTTTTCAATTATTATTCCTAAAAATAATAATATGTTTTTAATTTCATTTTTAAGTATTTTTTGTATTTTCTGTATTAATTTTCACTATTATTTCTATTTTATTATAACTTGTTGTGTACTGAAAAATCAATTGATTTGGAATTTCTTTATTTTCTCTATTTATGAACAAACATGGATCTCCATTTTTTTAGATTTTAAATCACTTTGAGAATATATAGTTTCTTTCCAGCAACTTTGTGTTTGTAGACTACAATTTTTTTTGTTTCATCTAAACTATCCCATTTCCTGTATGGACTCTTTCAGGGAGTTCATGAGATAATGAGGTTGCAGGTTCCACATCAATAAATCTTACTATAAGTTTTCCATTCTGCTAGATGAAAAGTGTTCTAAATGGTCTCCACTGTCATGTTATCACTAGACTGTTAGCTCTTCTCAAAAGCTCTTCCTGCTGCTAGCTTGGAGTTTCCCACTACTAATCTTTCTCCAAATGTAATTCCTTCTGCTGTTATTTTCTTCTTGTATTCCAGTTTGTTTAACATCTTGTTTGCTTCACATAATATTGCATTCTGTGCGAAGTACACGTCGAATCCAATACCTAAACTATCTTCACATGCTTCATTACTTCGATTTCCACAACTCTCATTGCATATTCTATATTATTGCCTCCATTTAAAGAATTCTTGTTCTAGATATAGTTTTTCTTTTGATCTTCGTGATGTCTATCATTACCATTATTATAATTATAATTTTTGTAAGTTTCTTTACATTCATAATGATGTTTATTCTTTCCCCAGCAATTCCTTGCTTGGTCAGGTTTTCGGTGATTTAAATGAAGGGATTTATATGATTTATATTATTGATTTAAATAGAAAATATAGTTGATTGTAAAGTTTACTAAGAATGTTAAAAACTTTAAGGCAATAAAGAAAATAATTATAAACAATGTTTCAAGTATTTACTTATTAAGAAACGATGAACTACAATAGCTTCTATGAATTATAATTGGTTATGAACAATACCAAATTTGCGGCTTTTTCTGTTCTAAGGCGATTAGATGTTTGATTGTACTAGTCCTAATGTGGGAAAAATTTGTTCCGTACTAGCTGAAGATGTTAATACGAATAAAAGGTTTGCAATTCTTTTTCTTTAAAATGTGTTTTCATGGATTACTCCCTTTTACACACCTCTATTGATGTGAATTCTGTTGGATCTAAAAGTGTTCCTGGAAAAGCAGCTGTTTGCAATTCAAACTTCAACATTTTTGTAATGAGTGTTACACCATCATTGTAGTTAGATTTCAAATATTCAAATCCTTATTCAGTACATACTACGCTCTTGCAGCTACTTGATATAAAACTCCCCATCCCTGTGATACCCCCTCGAAATCTTGTTCCCCCTGGGAAGCTTCTCCGACCAAAAATAGACCTGAGATTATCACATTTCCCCAAATCAACTCCCCCCAGTACTGTTCTGGCAAAATTCCAGGAGACGAAATCCATGTATTCGGCTATAACTGATAGTTCTTCCCCGAATGGTAATGTAGAGTGTGTCTTCTACTGACATGCTGCCATGCGGAATCTTAGAGTAGATTCTTCGTGCAGTGCTTATACTTCAGAAAAATATGCGATCTTGTAGTCAATTAAGTTCACTGAATCGATGACATTAAAAGAAGCTGTGATCTGCAGTGATTCAAAAAGTTCGGTCGAATCTGTCTCCTGCTTGTCTTCTTGTGTCACTCTGACAATAATCATCCAACGCCAAATTTATAATTTTACTGGTTTGTCGTTATAATTGGGATTTTTTGTTGGATCTATGCTCCACGTTGGATGATGGGGAACGAATTGCTGACCAGGCTGCAAAGCTCGCCGCATTGAAGGCAGCAGGTAGACATCCTTACACCCCAACAAACGATACTGAGCTGTTTATCAAACCTATTTCTTAGAGCATGGCAAACAGAGTAGCAGAACTTGTATTCTAAACTCACGAGAGTTAGGGATTCCATTAAAGCTTTGGTCTTCTGATCTGGTGGGTCAAGGCGCGAGAGATAATTCTGGCAAGTCTTCGGATCGGTCACTGTCATTTCTCCCACGGATATCTTCTCCACGGTGAACCCCCCCCCCCTAAATGCTCTAGGTGGGAGACGGAGGCTTACCGCGGAGCTGTTGTCCTGCACTGCTCTAAGGTAAGGGAGCAGCAGCCGAAGGCATCACCCTTCTAGCTCTCTTGCACAGGTACTTGGAAATGATGAATTTCTTCTTTGCAAGCTTTTTGGTTTCTTACGAGAGTCGGACATTTACAGTAATTATACGAAGAAGAGGATTAATACCAATTAAAGTTTTCATCTGCGCTGTTTTCTGCCAACCTCTTTTTTTTAAATAATTGAACACGTTTATTTTCAGTTTTACTTACATTTTTACCTTGCATTAAAAAAATATTTTTAGTCAGGCACTGCTATAGTGCGTATTGCTCTTCAAAAAATTTGACACGGCACCAATGACCCTTGACGCGCCCTTAAAACAATAATAATAAATTATAATAATAATAAATAATAATAATTATAATTAATAATAAAATAAATAATAAAATTATAATAATAATAAATAATAATAAATAATAATAATAATTAAATAATAATAAATTATAATAATAATTTATTAAATAATAATTATTATTCTTATAATAATCACGTTAGAGACACAATTCTAATTTATTCTTTTCTCTAACAATTTATTCCGTCACAGCCGCGCATCCTACCTCCGCCAGATGGAGGCAAATTTTGACGAAAAATTTTAATCTATCAACACAACTTGTTTCTGCAGTTCACATGTTCTGATTGTTCCTCCTGAATCTGATGCTAGTTTGTTCACTGTAACGAAGCTATCTGAATTCTCTTGTCTATACTAACATTGTCGCTCGTATTAAATTATATGTATAAAAATATTTTTTCTAATATTTAAAAATATTTATGCGAATTCTTCTTTCATGCTGTTTAATGACGCCTTATGTTCCCAAACGTGGTAATTTCTGTTTATATTTCTTCGTATTTCCCTTCCTATTTTATTCCGGCACATTTTTGTTATTTTGTCACAAAAAATGCCCTTAGGTATTTTGTCCTAGTACATTACTATAAATTATAATGCTAAACACCATTTAAATATAGAAAAGAGACATTCCACTATCCAGTATACACGTTTAATAATTTTCTCTTATTATAACACTTATTTGTATACGTTTCACAAACAGTATTTTGTGAATTACACCATTAATGTGTAATTTTGATCAGATTGCATAATCGATATTTTACTTAATTGACATGTGTAATAAACGTATATTTCTAATGGAGGGTATGGAAAATTAAGAATGTGTTCAGTTAATTTTAATCAGAGAACAATTTTGCGGAAATATATAATATATATATATATATATATATATATATATATATATATATAATATATATATATATATAAAATTATATTATCCCATTTGTTATACTTCCTTACATTCATTAGGTTTGTTTCCATTTGTCCCTCAGAGTGATCACCTTAGTTGAGCCCCTTTGTTATTGAATTAAATATCTTGAGTTCGTGCGAGAAGTTCACGAAACCCATAAATTCCTACGAGATAATCAGACTTTCAGCAGTTTACCGCCGTACGCGGCGGACAGTGGGGCCCGCCGTTAGATTTGAAAAGAATGAGTTGACCTGTCCAACTTTCTTTCAGCGCTGGCATGTCGGGGCCGCGGGCCGAGGCGAGGGCACTGGCTCTCGAGGCTCGCTGCCGGCGTTCAGCAACTGACGCGAGATTTAAAAAGGAGGGCGTACAGATTGCTCCGGGAGTGGAGGGCCGTCGCCGGATTTAGGGAAAGTCAGTTGCCATCTATTTTCTACATTAATTACCTTTTCCTCTACTATAGCAAGGAAATGATCCATTAAAATAGAATAATGCATCAATTAAATTTCAAGTCGTCGACTGAGATTAATATTAAACCCTTAAATATTGATTTCTTAATCGGTTTACTTGCAAGAGTACGAGAATAGCATTAATTTCCTGTATACAGTAGGAGGTTAACTGACGAAAAATCGTGTATGATAAAGAACAATCTTGTTAAAAAGCTGTCCGCCATAAGCAAGACCTGCGAATTTTGTAGAAACTTGTTAATTTATTTAACATTGGCGTGTAATATAAATAACAGAATAATTTAATAAAAAGGTTTTTTCGTGTGAAGCCTGCTGTTGCCCGCCTGCGCCGCTTGAGTTTGCGCCTGTTTCAGACCTTTCTGGATTTGGAGGGAAGTGAGGAGTCAGACGGAAGTTGCATGGCCCTAGGGAGCCGGGCTTCCAAGGTGGGCAAATAGCTCGTGTGGGTGCAGTTTAACAGTATTGTTTTAAAGTGTCAGAGGGACTGACACCTAGGGAGATAGTGTAGCTGCGCTGCATCGTAACATCTTGCTGAATCTAATATGCCTGTTCATATTCGAGCGCGGACAAAACGTTGGAAATGGAAACGCTTCTCCGGGCTATTATTATAATATAGCAATACCAACAGTGCGGAGAAGTTCGTGCTGTTAGTAATCCATTAGTTTTAATTCCATTTTTGTCTTTTCGCTTGTTTTGCATTTAATCATCCCGGAAACATAGCTGGGCGATCGAGAACTAAAAGAGAAAAGAGGAAGAATTAGTATATGCATTTTTATTAAAGAAAACTTACTGTTATGAAAATCGCTATAAAAAATAGAAAAAATCATTATGAAAAATTGCTGATCATTTTACATTGGAAACAATAGCTTGAGTAGTGCTTCTATTGCATATCCGATTGGATCAGCTTGGATCTGATGCGTTTGGAACTCTTTTCAGGGACTTGTTTCCTAAACGTAGGCAGATAGATATATTGTTTGCTGAAGATGTGAACACGGAGTACCGGAAATTTTTTATAAAAGCTTGTATCTTTTTAAAGTAAAATCGGTCTTTCCTGTGACCATCACAAAATGATAAATTAATTTTAACCAGAAATCAGTGGGCAGTGTCCAATGTATACTAGGTAGTAAATATCTACTGCATCCCCAACATTGTCAAATCTTGACTACTACATTCCCATTTCTTAAGAATAAAATTTTAAAATAATAATGTGCGATCGTATTTGCTATCTTTTAATGGCATTGAGTTCGAAAAGTGGCAAGAAATAATACAACACTTTTCGTAGTGGTTTAAAACACTACTCACAAGGAGGAGTGAAAGATAACTGCTTAGCTTCCATGTCATTCACTTCACCATTTTGTCGTAAGACGTTGCCTCTGTGAAGCGTCCTGCCGCAAATCCCGCCGTCGTCGGTGGCCTCTTGATCGTCGTTCCGATGCCCGTCGCTTTTGCGCGCGAGCATCCGTTGCCCTTGCCGGCGAGTAGCGTCTGTAGTCGGAATTAACTATTAAGGCGTAGGTTTGCTTCAGTCTGGTAACGGTATTATTTTCAGAGCTTTCGTTTATAAAATCACGCTTACACATTTATTTTATTATCGGTTGTACATGTTTTAGAGTACAATTGTTAAGTGATTTGAACCAACAGAATTTGGTAATTTTCGTGCAATATTAAAAAAATTGCAAAAACATGATTTTCTTATTAAAGGTTTTCAAATTTTCCTTAAAAAGTTTGGTAGAGATAGTGCTAAATGTACTTAATAAGATGAGATTACCGCCGTAAGGCGGTCTTTTGCTTACCAAAATTTACGTAAATTAAATTTCTTAGACTTCATTAATATTTACATTAGCGGCAATTCATTTACATTGTTTTTATGAGTACATGTGCTTTAAATGATGTGGAATTAAATTTCTCGAAAACGCAAAAGTTTTCTATGAAAATGAACTCAGAATTCCGTGTTTTCAGATACGCTCAAATACTATTTTCGCAAAACGTACTCCAAATTTTTATTTCAAACATCTCGAACTAATATTGCTTATAACATTGTTTAAGATGGCATAAAATTCATTTTGTGCATCCTTTTTTTTTTTTTTCAAAAATGTGTGTAAATGAAGAGAAGCGACAAGAATGAGGATGGGAAGTCGTGCACGGTCCATGCTCCGTTTCTGAAGGTTCTGTTCCAGTATTTTTCTGCTGTTAATGGGGAAAACCAGAAGAAACTAGCGGCTAAGAGCAGCCGACAGCGGGAATTCTCCTCCAAACAATAGCTACAAGTGACTTACATATGTAACTATAGCCGGGCATCCGGTACAGTCTGTATTCAAACTCTAGGACCTCTGTCGGTGACGTTGCAGAGACAACTGGAATAATGCCACTGAGCTACCGCTACGTTTCCAAGGTGCAGTTAAAACATTACAAGTATTCAGTGGTTTCAAATTTTTCATGCGAACAGTATAGATAATTTAGGGCTTCCTGATTAACTAAGCGGGCAAATTAATTTATTGAAAAATTTGCATAAATGATGTAAGAAAATTGTAATAGTTTCAAAAACTATGTAGATTATTGGCAATTTTCCAAAAAAAACACTTTAAAATTCATTGCTTTTCCGCATATTGGTAACTTACAATATTAGATAAATGAACTCCTAGTGAATATAAGAATGCAAAACAATACGCGAATCAAGAGAATAGTTTTATCTTTATATAAATATTTCGGTTGAGGATTAGTAAATTGCCGCCGCAGTCGATCAGCTTTCCAGTTGTTAGCTGCTCTCTATCTGCCTCCCTCCTCACGCCTGAGATTGGGTCCATCTCCGCGAAAGAGTTACAGCTTTTGTTCAGAAAATCAGAGTTCATTGCAGCAGGTAATCAGTAGTCTAAAAACTTTAATTGAAGAAAAACTTTTTTCTCGTTTTATTGGTTAAGGTTAGTAAAAGAAAACAACTTCTACACTAAAACCATTTCATTCTCCTAATAAAACTCTTAACAAAACGACAGCCGAGAGACCAGCAGATATATAATTATTGAAAGCCAACCTAATATAAATTCTCACATCTACAATTGATTTCAGTCAGTTGTCGCATATTCAGTAATGTTGGAAATTAAATTAAAAAATTGGTGGGCTACTATTTGAAACTAGATCTTCTCCACAGCAAGAGACGCCCCAGCCAATTGCGCTACGGTGTGTTCGTGAGGAATGTATGCACATGCGTACAAGAAGGCGCGCGCTATCTCCCTCACCCGCACTCGCCGGACAGAGAGCCTGTACCCGCGGAATACACTTCCACGTCTTGGCCAGAAAAATTCAATAATCTGGGAAAGTGAAATTAGTTGTATGCCGTTTGGGTGATTTTTGTTCGTGTTTTCTTTATGCCACAATTATGAAGCTAAAGATTTAGTGTACAAAAATCTCCCACTGACTATGCGCCAGCTCCCATCATTCTAAACGTTTTCACGATATCGAAATGCGGTTTTCTGTCAACAATGGGGAAATCGAGGACAGTAATACGTCGTAGAAATAGTATTGATTAGTAGTAATAAATGCTGTTAAGTATGAAGAGACTTTGAAATCTGCATAAAAGCAAACATGGAAATGAATTTTCAGGGTCAAGTTATTTGAAAAATTGTTTCTTTTAAAATTATTGATAACAATAGGGAGTCAGAAGAATATCGGTTTCAAGGTTCTGAAAACTTTCACTATATTAAATTTCTTAACGAAAGCAGTTTTCCACCTACAAAGCGTCTATTTCGTCCAAGAAAAGTTTTCTTTCTAATAAAAACTATCCAATCGTGGTCAGCTTCGAATTGAAACCGACAAATGTATACATTGATACATTCCTGTAGATTTCTTTAAGTACTTGTTAGACAAATTGGTTTACAAAAAAATTATCAAGAGACGATTCGGTATATACAACTCAGTCTAATATTTCCTTTATCTACAATATTATGTGAAAGGAATAATATTACACTAGAGTAAGGACATTCCTGAGAAATTTTATGGAGAATAACAATCGGTTATTTCAGTAAAATGGCTCAGCGCCGTTTGTGACCCTGCTTCGAGATGGGCATTGAACCAGTGCGGCACAAATTGATTATATTTATTTAAAACTTCCAATGAAACAAAGTAAAATGTTATCAACGCTAGCGCCTAAACTGTTCAGCCTGTTTTCTTGTTTCTATTTTACGAAACAATGGTTTTGGATAGTGGACTCTTTAAAGAATTGCGGTGATTTCATTCTCATTGAAGCTCCTGATTTTTGCGAAAATTGCCGAAGTTTGAGAAGTTACAGCGACTTTCTACAACTACAATGCAGTACATAGCGATTTTTCTTAGTAAACAATTTTTGAAAAAGATATCTTGAAATATGGTCAAGTAAAAATTTCAGAAAAAATGACTCGCGTAATATTATGTAAAATGTAAGCAATTTTGAAAAAAATATTTTTTAAAAAAAATTTTTGTCTTACAAAGGGATTTAAAAAAATTGTGCTAGTGCCATTTTAGCAAACGCAGTATTTTCCAAAAAATTGTGAAAAATTAATACTGCAAAAGTACAATGTTGATGTTATAGTTCTTTTGTTTTAAATGAAAATCATCTAAATTCTAGAAATTTAAGTGTGACGTCAAGTATTCATTTTTTTAAAAAGGGATAAGCCGCTGGTTAAGTTACGTATTTATAAAAAATTCTTCTTCCAAAACCGTTGAACTTACTGAATTGTGAAAAAAAAGTTGTTCGTTTCGCGTCTCTGCACCCTTGTTGAACGTTGAGCGTCTGGCACAGAGAAAACGTCCGTTATGGTTTTTGTCAAGACTCGACACGTCGCAGTGAGTGCCTTTTATCCCTTCGGCCAGGAGCGCGGAGTTGTTAGATCCCGGAGTTCCCAGATGTATCCCAAACAGGATCCCGCGAAGACTCAAATTCGCTTAACTTCCGTGACTTACAGAGCGTAGGTAAGGAATTCGGCTAGCGACATCGGCAATTGCAAACGAGTACGCAAAAACTTTCGGACGCGTTTTCACTTTCGATTCTTAATTATAACAGTATACGTAATTA
>BOPP01000689.1:1968-17060 GCA_017312745.1 Gryllus bimaculatus | reverse complement strand
ATTTAATCAGGCTATCTTAATTGTGTGAAGGCAGATAAACAGTACAGTGCTTTGAGAAAGTTGACCACGTGATGCAACCGGGTCCGCAGTTGGTCAGACTAGAGGCGCATTTACCGGCTGACAAGGTGCAGGGCAACGTCAGGAAGGTGAGCTGCGGCGAGGGCCAGAGCGTCGGCAGAGTGACACATTTTTGGGGAGGTTCGTAAAATTCTTAGACGTCGACCTCGAGATGCAATCGGGCTATTCCTTTTTGAAACGGTAGGTAGAATTCTTGGCAAAAGTTGAACACGCAATGCAATCGGGATACGCCTTTTCGCGGTGGAAAAGCTGACCGCGGGATGTAATCAAGTTATAAAACTTTTACGGAGGCAGATACAATGCTTAGATAAAGTTGACTGCGGGATGCAATCCGGCTATCCCACTTTCTGATGGCAGAAAAATGCCTAGATAAAGTTGACTTCGATATGCAATCGGACTGTCGCTTTTTGGGGTCGCAGGTAAAATATTTAGGAAAAATTGACCCCTGCGAAATGCAATCAGATCTTCCCTTTGTGAAGGTGGCAAGTAAAACGGTTTCAAATAGTTTGGATGCAATCGAACGCACCTGCAGGCTGGGGAGGCGTGGATTTGCACTGGACAGACGCAGCAGCGAGGGCACACGGGGCGAAGGCCGGAACGAGGGCAGCGCCACACCTCTTTGGGGCAGGTCGATAAGACGAATAGAAAAAGTTTACCGCAGGATGCAATCGAACTATGCCTTTTGGGGGTCAGGTAACATGCTTAGGAACGGGTTGACTGCCAGATACAATCAGGAAAACCGTTTTGGGGTAGCTGATAAAATACTTAGATAAAGTTGACCGCATGATGCAATTGGGCAAACCTTTTTGGGGTAGTAGATATAAGTTTTAGAAGAAGTTGACGTTGTGATGCAATCGGGCAAACCTTCCTTTGGTAGCAGATATAAGGCTTAGAATATGTCAACATTGTGATGCAATCCGGCAAACATTCCTTTGGTAGCAGATATAAGGCTTAGAATAAGTTGACATTGTGATGAATCGGGAAAACCTTCCTTTGGTACCAGATATAAGTTTTAGATAAAGTTGACCGCGTGATGCAATCGGGCAAATCTTTTTGGGGTAGTAGATATGAGCCTTAGAATAAGTTGACCACGTGATGCAATCGGGCAAACCCTTTGGGGGTGACAAAGTGCTCCCGAAAAAGTTGACCAGGATGCCAACCAGGGAGAGGCGCACTGGAGGTGAGAGGCCGCGCGCTTCCCCCGGGCAGGCGCAGCCAGCGAGGGCACGCGCGGGGGGAGGACAGGGAGGTGATGGCGCCTGCGGCGCGGGAGGGCGTCGGGGTTGCCCCGATCCGGTCGGGCCGGCGCCGCCGGCGCGCGCACCAGGCCGCTTGCAGGAGGGAGGGAAGGTTGGGGGCGGGGCGCCGGCCGCGTTTCCTGTTCACCCTCTCCGTCACCGTCGATGCTGCGGCAAGAACCGGACACGCGCAACATCTGCAGCGCGGTAACGCCAACACGAATGCAACTGTAACCCAACAAAACACACACATTAGTTCTATCAGGGAATGTATTTGTTTCGATGGTTCGATTGCAGGAAGCTTTTTTTATTTTTTGTTTTTTTTATAAGTTTGATTGTTTGTGAATCTTGGGAACGTCCAAGTGATGCAAGATTTGCCCGTAAGTGTAGTGCGTTTTCCGGGGAATGTGGCTTTGTAATCTTCCTCCCTGAGAATGGCGTAGATCAGCGCTGAGCCTACGGTAGGCGTGCGGGGTTTTCCCCCCCCAACCAGGTATTCCTCAGCAGGAACAGAGCTCCAAGCAGTAGCTTCCTCTAGCGTTAAAAGAGGGAGCCTTCTAGCAGTATACAGCCTCTAAGCTCCACGTCTCCGAATTTGCATAATGAAGTGATGGGAGTGCCAATAGAGGGTGGGAAAGAAAGATCAGGACGTGGTGGCCGTTTTGTTATGTACTGTTCCGCAATTCGCTGGTGAAGCACGGGAAACCACGGAAACATCGTTTAGCGCCGCGCTAGAATTCGATCCCCAGACAGCGAATGAGAATTCGTCCTATCTGGCAAGCTAGTGTCGAATCCTGTGCAGTCGGACTCGACTAGGACTTGCTGCCGGGGCGAGTGTGCAGTGGCATAGTTTTTATATTTGTCTAGTTTCGTGTTCCTGTCTTTGAATGTATTATTGTTCTCAGTTTAATGACATGTTCTGTTATGGAGCGTACGCTGATTTGAACAAAATGATGTTCGGCATTTTTAGTGTTATGGCTTCGATTGTTTCGTTTTCATTCGTACTCCCAAAGTATCATTAGCCATAAGTTGTACCCCGATACGTTGCATTCATTCATCTCTAGTATTCGTTTTTATGTTTTTTATTGGCAGGGTTGTCAATTGGTGCCGCGGGCGCAATGTGGCGGCGGGCATTTGTTTGTCTGAAAGTTATTATCAATAAGTGAAAGTCGCCTTGCATTCGTGTCGGCGAAGGAACATTGTGCTTTACTGCACGCGACTGTCCGAGGTCACACCCCCCTCTTAAGTGACAAAATGTTTTAAGTGTTGTATTAAGGATTGTTTTAGTAAATTAGAAACTCAAATCATTCCAATGTGCTCATCTGCGATATGCCGTGGTAAGGCATGCTACGTATGATTTTATTTCCTCCTTCGGTTTTAGACCCACCCGAAAACTCCGAATCAACAATACAATTTGAGGAAGTTAGGTGACGGGGATTTCCCGGGTAATGAAAATATGGCCCGCAACCGAATTAAAGGTTACAGTTGTAGACCTATAGGCCTTGCAAGTTGGACACCCCTGTTCTAATGCTTTGTTGAACCGAAATGTACACCGGCGCATTTCTCCTGCGTGCATCTGTGCACTGACCTTCGTGGGAGCAGCTGTCATGCGAGCGAGCGGGCTACGGTTCGTTAACGTAGAGGACAAGGCGCGAGGAGAGCGGCATTTGCAAAATGGAGAATCCCGTTTAAAACAGCTGCTGGCCGTATTGTTTGCCATATCCCTTATGCTGGTCAGCCTCATATAACGGATCGCAACGAAAAACATACCAACATTTAGTACTAATTAATTACAATTTTAAATTAAAGACGGCAGCTATTTTCAAAAAAAGTGGAATATTAGCCGGAAGCTAGTTAGCCATTTACCAAACGTCTGCAGAAAAATGTGAAAAATGTTTAATCAATGATTATGAATTAATTTCCAATTAAAATTTAATTTTAAGATCATATTAACTACTAGTTGTTTACAATAATCAATTAATACATTTGCACATTAAAAATATAAACAATATATTTTCAATTTATCCATTTATATCTTACTCAAAAAGACGTATCAGTTATTCAAAAGGAATTACACTGCTAATATAACCTACGTCCAATTTGATTATTACAACATACAAATGAGCTATAATAATTATGTACATAATATACTAGCATACAAGTAAATTAAAATAAAAAACAACAAAAAACTAATCGTGAAATACAGATTTTTTTTATCCAAATGTTTCATAAACCCTAAATTATCATAAGAAAATGTTTTTATATGAATTACTCCTGCATGTTGTTAATAAAAGAGAGAAATGTTTAACGCCATCATCGCAAACAGCATCACAGTCCAAAAATATCGTAGAATATGTTTTACAAACAGACCACGGATTTCGTAACACAACTAGTGGTGCTATAGATCAGCACAGCTTTTCCCGTATTAGTTTTCTATTTTCTTTTTCGGCTAGCTATTCGAACTTCCCACATGTACTTGCCTGATGCCATCTATCGCTGCCCAAAGTACTTTTTTTTAAATTTCCTTAATTTTTCGGTTTCCTAATAGTCGAACGGAAATATTATTTTCAGAATATTAAAGAATAGTAAAACCTCGTCCTAAAAGGCAATTTTTTTTTGACAAATTTAGAGCCGTTTTTAAGAAAACTTAAGCGCTTAAGCGTTACAATAAATTCGAAATTTGAAGTGCTTTTTTCACAGAACATTTTTGAGTTTTTGAAAAACTTTATTTCAAGTCATTCAAAGCACTTTAACTCACAAATACAATAATGTTTACAAACTGCTGCAAATGTGCAAATTACCGGCATGAGAAATCTTTTAAAAAAATACCTTTGAGTGATTTTTGAAAAAAAACGAAATACACATTATGTCACATTAAAAAATGTCATTAGCATTATCCTTTCGAAAAGTTTGAAGAAAAAATTTGGAGCTGTTTTTGAGAAAATGTATTTGAGCGTTTCAGAAAATACCATGGAATATTTTTCTCAAATTAAAGAGTTACTTTTTTAAACCATACATCTCCCTTGAAACTCCAGTTTGTGATTACGTATATTAATATAATATATTAATGTTTGTTCGTGTTTCTAAGAGTCAGAACATATATTTTAAACACTTAAATTTTAACAATCATTTGTGATTGTATATATTGTTCATGTCACACATACATTGTTGATGTTTGTTTACATTATGTAGCTGAGTGAATATTGTTTATGTTCGTTTACGTCAGAGATTCTCTGCTTTTATCACTCATCGACCCCTCTTTAAAGAATGTTTTGATTCATGCCCCTTAAGTTTTCTCATAAATACAGTATATTAAGTATTCTTAGCATAAATAATGACACATTAATTACTTCAAGATAATTTACACAAAGGTAGTGAACAAAAGGTTTGGAAAACATTATTAGTAGTATTTTATTATATTGGTATCATTTTGAATGTTACAAATATAAACAGGTTCTCATAACCAAAATCATTTATTATAATTACTCAAAAGTTCTATTTTTATTCATTTGAACGATATCAAATTCCCAAAATGTATATTTGTACTTAATTACTAATGATAACGTGAGACAAACAAATATATAATATCAGAAATCAAATAATGACCAATATCTTAATATATTTTTGTAATCAATGGCATTTTGATAATACCGGATGCACATTCGGCTATCGATCCTCCAATGATCATCATTGAAACCCTTCACAATATAAAAAGTCTAATTCACATGAACGATATTATAATTCAAAACAGTAAATTTTTAGGTTACTATTAGATGTAAACAAAAGAGACCCGTTATCGATCCCTGAAGCTCTTCCGCCTGAACATGCATATTTCGTTCTGCTCCATTCATCTAGCAGCAAAAGATAGTACCACTTGCACGACAAAGTCATCAGAATTTAGCATCTGGTACATGCAGTAAATCTTCAACATGCGGTAGCAAGCTTTACTTCCCCTCCGAAGGACGGCCTACGAAGAATTTTTTCGCCCATAAACATTTCAGGCTTCGATCGGGTTTCAACCGACGATTTTGGGTGTAACAGAAACTATTTTTCTGTCCAAAGGCGCCGCGTCTTAGACAAAGATTCCATCTCTTCGGTCGCCATTCCGCGACCTCCCTCAGGGCAAAATGGCGATCGCAACGTTGGCACCTTTGCGTAGGACGCGGTGCTTCCGGACAGTCAAGTAGTTATTACCATCGGCCGCTGGATCCTACGCTCTCAAAGGGTATAACACCCTAAAAAAATTCCTTGGCTTCGATGGCGTGCGAACCCGCAAACTTGGAACCTGGGTATAACAGTCTGAATCGGCGTATGAAGTCGCAGGCTTTCGCGGCTAAGTCATGCAAATGATCTTGGCTTTCCGAATGAGCCCACGTCAAAGTCTGACCCCACGTCAAAGTCTGACCCCACGTCAAAGTCTGACCCCACGTCAAAGTCTGGTGTCGACACTTCGACATGTTGTCGTGGCGTTCCTCATGTCTGGTCTGAGTTCGTCTAGGCGTCACCGGGACAGACAAGAGCCCTTGCAGTCCGATACGTTGCGACCACCGGAATGCTGGCGAGGAATGCTGGAACTCCTGGTTCACATGGACGTTCCAAAACTAGCACATTCCATCTAAAGGCTATCGGCTGTCCGGGAGACGCCGCGTCGAGAACATCCATGGCGAAGTTTCGACCATCCAGGATCGCATTTATTACTGAAGACTAAGATATGATGGTCGAAATCACATCCTGCGAAATTGCGTCACCCGGACAGTGGAGAACCCGGCCGCGGAAGCCTACGATTACAGATTCCAATTATACTTGGATTTCTTGGTCCGTGAGGGCCTGCCTCTCTCGGTCGTGCCGCTAGATCGCCAGCACTGCTCGATACAGTCACGATCGTGCGACATCCAGCGGTACTCGCGACAAAGACGCGAAACCCCGTGAAACATCCCATCGTTAAGACAAAGGCCCTTTACGCACCCAACGAAACACCTTGAAACATTCCATCGTGAAGCCAGAGTCCGCTCAAACACCCGGACACAAACCCCTTGAAACATTCCATCGTGAAGACAGTCCCCTCACACACCCAGACACAAACCCTTTGAAACATTCCATCGTGAAGACATAGTTTCCTCTCACACCCTGACACAAACCCCGCAAGTACACTGCACTAACCTTCATGGCGGTCCGCTGCATCGGGGAGCGGGCGACGTCGAGGGACAGAGCGCGGCGCGCGGCGGGCGCTGCTTTTAAGCGCGCGCGCGTCCCATTGTGTGCGGCCGGGCGTCGCGGCGCCGCCCGCGCCAGTGCGCTCCACTTCCCTTGCGCCGCCGTCGTCGTCGTCGGAGCCGCGCGTGCCTTCGCGACGCGTCGCGACGCCCCGCGCGCGGGACAATGGCCCGCCGACGCGGGCGAAAGTGGCGTCGCGCCGGACGCGCTGGCGGTGGCGAGCCAGGCCTTGCTTTTTAATGCAGTCACTTGTCGATCCACTCATTTCTGTATTCATTCATTTATTGAATCATTCAATTATAGATTCTTTTAGTTATTGGTTCGTTCATTTATTGATTTATTCATTAATTCAGTCGCTTATTCATTAATTTATTGATCCATTCATTTATTCAGTCAGTCATTTATTCTCTCAGTTATTTATTGAATCAGTTATTTATTCAGTAATTTATTGATTCATCTATTTACTGATTCAGTTTTTTATTGATCCATTCATTCGTAGATCCATTCATTTATTGATTAATTCAATTAGTGATTCTTTCTTATATTGCTTTATTTATTTATAATAGATCCATTCATTTATTGGTTCATTCAATTATTGAATCTCCCATTTATTGATCCATTCATTTATTATTCATGTATTTATTTATCCATTTATTTTTAGATCCATGCATTTATTCATTCATTTATCTATTGATTCATTTAATTATTGAGTCTTTCATTAATAGATTCATTCATTTATTCAGACATTTATATATCCATTCATTTCTGTATCCATTCATTTATTGAATCATTCAATTATTGATTCTTTTAGTTATTGGTTCGTTCATTTATTGATTCATTCATTAATTCAATCATTAATTCATGTTTTAATTTTTTCATGAATTTAATTATTCAATAACTCTTTCTATCAATAATTTATTTACTCATTCATTCATTTATAAATTCATTCATTAATAAATTCATTTATCTTATCATTCATTTCAACATTTATTCATTCATTCATCCCTTCATTCAATTATTTATTTGTCTCGGTTTGTATGATTATTTCGGTTTTTGGAGCGCGTAAATGGCTAAGATTATTAGTTCCGTAAGTGTAGGTCGTGTTTCATTGTCCCCGCTTGATGGCCGAACTACGCGTCATCTTGCGGGCTTATCCCCGACCACGTGTCTCCCTCCAATGGGTCACCGCCTCAGCCAGAACGAGCTCTAAGGTTCCGATTGGTCTTCCGATTTGGATGGTTGCCCTGTACATGTAAGTGTAAGTGTAAGTGTGGGTAAGGGGTGAGGTTAGGACAAGGGAGAGGAAAAAAAGATCGCGCGCGGTCCTTGACTCTTTTGTTAGGGTTGTGCTCCGGCTTTCGCTTGGTGTTGGTCGGAGAAATCACCGAAAACTACCTATATTAACAAATTGGAGATTATTCAAAACAAATTTCCTCGAATGGTCTCCAAAGTTCCCTGGTTTATTCCTAACGCTCAAATCCAAAGAGAATTAAACATTAGCTGCATTGAAGAGTAAATAAGAAACTGTCGAAAAATTTTTATTTAAGCTTGAAGCTTGTCCAGCAAAGAACTTTCAACCTTGCCTACTGCTTATGCTACATCCAGGTACTGTCACGGCTTTCCAAAAGATCGCATAATGACACCATAAATTGCTAGTACTAATGCTGTAAACAAATTTGGGTTGTAATAACGTAAATAAGTGTTATTCACAAGTGTAACTTTCTTTGTTACTTAAGGCATTATGTCTGGTGTATCTTTGTATATTAGTATATTTGTTATAATTCTGTATATTGTTAATTAGTAGTTAATATTGGTATATTTTTCATTTAGCTATTTATATTGGTTAATTAGTTGGTTCTTGGTATATTATTGTTTATATAAAGGTAAACACAAACAGTATATAATTTGAGAAACTCAGCCCAAGTAAGTATACTTGTGCCCTGATGTAAACGGTTGAGATTGTTGTGTCTTTATGTAATATATGTATCATATTAATAACTCCCAGAAGGCCGAAGGGCCGAACAGGCAAGAAATAAATAAAATATATAAAAAAAAGAAAACTACCTAGCAGAGCAGCCATCTGCTAGAATTCTCGTCCAGACACCGATAGCAATCGACCATCCTTGCAAGCTAGTGTCGGAAATGCGGCTACCGTCAGAATTAAAACTCTAGGGCCTGTTGGTCAGAGGCACTGATGTGACATCAGTTGATGCCCTGAGCCACCCACACGGGTTTCCCCTCGGGTGACTCATGGAGAGCGCGGAAGCTTTCCATAATGCGATATTGGGTTCAATTCTCAGTCGGAGCAACAACAGAGCTGTAGCTTTCCATTGCTAATCATCTCAATTTCTATAGCTGTATGACGAAAACAAAAGCTCTGGCACACCAAGAATGCTGGATACGGTATGGGAATGTGTCATGATCTTGTCTCCATTACTCACAGGCGTGGACAATAAAGACAAAAGTGCTCCGACCGCTACGTGAAGAAGAACGATTTATCAGATCCTAAAAAGTCAAATCCATACATACATTATCACAAAATATAAGTATCTACCATGAAAAAATGAAAAATGCTCTCTCATTTCAACGAAAAGGCTTTTAAATGTTTGCCCCGTGAAAATTCAGTTTTCGGCACACCAAAATAATATTAATTTATTTAAAAGATTGATTAGAAAAGGTCAATAAGTTAAATAATGTATTGAAATATAACGACTACAAGTCTCTCCAAATTAACGTGGCAGTGTAGCAGGGACGTCTTCAAAATGTACTGGAATGTAGGACGCACGTGAATATGAATTTTCATTCTTTTCGCTACATTTTTGTCAAATCAATGCCAGTGCCATGTCTTACTGGAGAGATTTTATTAACTTCTGAAAGTAATATTTAACTTTTGAAGTCACGAAGAGGCTGATCAGTACGTCACTTTTACCTAACACTTTTACCTAACAGTCGCGTTGAGAGATTGCAAAGAACGACAATGAAATTTGAATATAATTTTAGAGACCAGGGTTAGAAGTCAGCTTCCATGTTATAGAACATGGGAGATAAATAAATTATTTGCATTAAATGTTGTACATTACTTGTATACTAGAGAAACCTCCACAATATATAATACTAGCTGATTTCCAGGTCATGTTCAGATATTTATATATTAATGATATCTATTAACCCCTATACAGTATTTGAGTAATATCGAGTGTGCGTATGTGTGGTTCCGTCAATCACGGTTAGACCTTTTCCCGTGCACCAATCGAGACATATGAAGAGTCATTCGACGCGCCTCGGTCTCCTAGAAGGGATTTTATAAAGCAATGCCAATCTCTGGAGAATCAGACATGCCTTCGCAAATTTCTCAAGAATTTACGTTCTAACTTGCTCAGGTGTTCGAGGTATCTCCTATAACAGATCTTTACTTGCTTTCGGATGCGCCCAGAATATTCTAAGAAATTTCTAAAAACGTGTTTTTGTGTGTTTTAAAGCCTGCGTATCTTTATGATAGAAGAGGGAATTAAAAGTCAATCACTACACATAGATTCTTTATCAATACCACTATAGATCCTAAATAGATGTATAGGTGTATTGATAAAATCCCAGTACAAAGGCAATACCATAATTTCTTCCACAAGGATAGCATAACTATTTTTTGGGACAAGTAAATCGCACCGCAGGCTGTTTCATCAAGAAAGTGAAGTTTTTGTTCATATATCCTATTTAAATAATTTTTCATACTATCGCACTGTTTGTCTGAACATATTATATCCAAGTGAATACGGAGAAAACCAGTAATGTGTGTAATGTCAGAGAATGAAATCAACATCCTATTCGACTTTGCACATTATAGTTAAGGATGAAAATATGATTTTCCAAAGAAATGTTTCTAATAATTATCCTTTTTACACTTAAATACACCTAATTCACTTAAACATACAAAACACCTTTTAATGTTTGTAAGGAGTAATTCCCCTTCAAAGCAATTGAATAGAGTAATTGAAGAAGTAAAAGTGAACACAAATCAGACTGAGTTTTAGAGTTTTAACTCTTCAAATATTAGCAGACGACATAGGGAAATTTCAATGAAATCTGTGGAGAGAATCAATTTAGTTTATAAAGGTTTTAATGGCAAATCTTAGAAACTAATTGAGAATTTCTTATATTAGGATAGAGATTAACGCGGAAGAAAAGCTTACAGTTTGATTTTATGGGATTATTGGACTAATAAAAAATAAGTCAAATATAGCTTACTTAAATTCTAAGTAATCGTATCATCAGACCTGCAATTATTTTAGCTGACACAGATTCGAAATTACAATATTACAAGTTCATATCCGGAGATAACAAGCAAAGCATTGGGTGTTGGAATTTGCGGACGAAGCATACTTTATTAGCTACTATGTTGAAAGTCCAACAGTCGAGTAACTGACGGAACTTATTTGAACAATGCTGCGAATCAAATTAAGAAATTTTCAACAGTGAAATACTCCCAAATCAGTGTAAATGCGTACGTCGTGAATTTTTGTTAAGTAGCCTCGCGGTAAAGCATATTAATTGATCTATTCATATATATATGATTAATTTAATTATTGAGCCTTTTATATTAGACTTATTCATTTATTATTCATTCAGTTATTATCAAACATTTTTTAGTTCTATCAATTATTTTCATTTCATAATTGATTTTCCATTTTTGATCTACAATAATTTAATTGATCCATTATTAATCATTCAATTATTGATTCTTTCATGTCAAGACTCATTGATTCATTTCATTGCATTTATTATCCATTCATTTATTTCATTAATTATTGCTGTCCAGCCTCGTAATTATATGTCGCATTTATTGCTGTCATGCATGCTTCGGCGTCTTGCCACGCCTCTGTGCCTGGGCGTAAATAATTATAATAAATATATTCAATTAAATGGACTCTGCCCTGATTCTATGTTTTTTTTACAGCATTTCTCAGTCATTCTGCTCATCTGCTGCTTTTCACCTATCCCATTGCTTCCTGTCACTCGGTTCTCTCGCTCTGCTACGGCACACACCTAGACCATCTAGTGGAGTTGCTGCGCCCACGTCCCGGCATAACACCCTGATCAGTTATCGAGTTGCTTTAAATATTTTTCGTTTAGTTAACTAATACTCTTATATTAATAGCACGCGTGCAATTAAATTCAACCTTCATTAAACTACACATACGAAGAGAATCAGAAAATTGTCAAATCGTTAATAAGACATAACAACAGAGGAAGCCAGTATTTGTTCGGTCGTGAAACATGATATAAAATGTATATATATTATCAGATTCATTACTACAACATACATATAAGAAACGAATGAATAAAACTAAAATTGGGGAAGTAAACATTAAAGCTAGCTGCTGATGAAATAACACAAAAATAACGTGAATAATATTTACATGCAAAGACTTTGGTCTTGATTACGATGTAAATATGTGAACTGTTAGTTTTTTACTTTTCAAAAAGCACGTTTGTCAGATTGTATCATATGTGACGTAAATTTTGGTATTTGGAATTAGTTCAGTTTTATGGATGTAATTTGGTAACCCCATGCGCCTCGATCATGCAGAGGAAAATATGACTTTTTGGTGAGCTGCATAGCGTTTGATTTCTGCTGCTAGTTTTGTATTTGTTATTTTCATGCATATGCTCTTTTGAAGATTCGTGTTTGTTGAGCAGTGATGACAATCAGGTACCAATATTTCACCGTTTGTTCTGAAGGTATGTCTGGTCTGATATGATGAACGGTTGTATCTCGATTATTCTCGGACATAATACATTTTATAGTCTGAATTTTCAAGTAAAGTATGGGGACATGTTTGTAATATGGAGCGCTATTTCTTGTATTTGGATTTCACTGTCGCTTCTGATGATAATATATTTACAACTTGATTGTGTCTGTAGTTGTAATCTGTGAGGCCATTAATTTGCATCCTGATGTGATGTGCTCTAAGCTCTTTTTCGCTAATAGTCATTTTCTCTACATTTGTCATTATTGTGTTTTGGAGATATGTTTTCTGTAGCTGTTAGTGTTGGTCAATTTTTTTTATATTGAATTAAAAATAATTCTTTAAAGCTGTTATTAAATTATGTGTAAAAAAAATATCATTTTACCATTATGATGCTTTGCTTTTTAGATTTGATACTGAAACTAGATCTCCCTACTTAAGGTCTTTCAAACTCCCCTTTTCTTGTAAACTTCCCTGCTCTAAACTCATTATTCAACCGCTCTCACCAACGTATGAAATTGATTGTGTTCTAGTGACAGTTGTAGAATGTCAATGTAAAATCTTTCCGTTTATGAGCTCTCAAGTGTCTTGTACTTTTCGTATCAATTTCTCAAATTTTATATTGTATGTTTATATATTAAATTTGTACTATGAATTTTCAAAAGTTCTTTTACAGCCTGATGAAGGGAATACATCTCACGAACTGTTGTTCGTTTAAACAAATTAATGTTACAAAAATTCGCCTGTTCAAAAATATGGACCCTCACCTTCACAAATTATACTTATGTGCTTGTTGTAAATGACCATATCTGTTAGACGTTGTTCCTTACATCTTTATGTACCGACTGAACTTTCTGTTGTTCTGTCATTATTTCTCTGCCCTAATATAATCTTGGATTTTACTTGTAATTCATGATGTCAAAAGTTTGTACGTTGTGGGAAGGCAAGTGATTGGGCGGTATTGCCATGGGTTCAGTGTGTCTCTACTTTTTGGTTTCATATACATAATACCTTAGCGCAAAGTATTATATGGTTGTGCAAATTTATAGAAATAAATTAACATAGTACGATTTTTTTATTTTAATTAAATGCTGTAAACACGAAATTTAATTGTTTTCATGGCTGGCAATGTATGTTTCAATATACTTCTTGATTTCCTTGTTTAGTTTACTAACTTCAGCTCTACGTGCAATTACAGAGCTATATAGTCTGGGCCACAACTAATGAAATGCTTATAACCTGAAGTGGTGTTACACTTCATTTTATGTAAAATGACGCAGCTATTTCATTACAGTTTTCATGAGTGACCGAGTGAGAGTTTCGTGTTTCTGGTGCGTCAACAACGTGCGTTATTACTCCCGTAAGTGTAGTGCTTATTAATGCTGGGAGATGCCAGTTTTCAACTCTTTATGAAAACATGCGAACCGGTCCCGACCTACACGTCATGTTTAGGAGTTTCTCCAACAGACATCTCCTCGTGTGAGGCACCACCCCAACCAGGATAAGCACTAAGCCCCCGATTTATCTCCTGATGTGTGGCACTGTAGCGCATAAAAGGATGTAACAATCCAACATTGCAATTTTAGACAATACATATTTAATACAAATATCTGGAGTTACTGATAGCATTACATTTCAAATTAGTGTTTTTATTTTTAATTCATTTTTTCAATTTCAAGCTAATAAATAATAATAATAATAATAATAATAATAATAATAATAATAATAATAATAAAACCATCATTTACTGGGACAGACTCATAATTACAGATACAACTGTAGCTTTCAATAGACCAGATGTAGTTCTGATTGACAGGGACGAGAAAGAAGCTATGCTTGTTGATATTACCGTACCGTTGACACACAATCTAAAGAAAACAGTGACCGAAAAAATTACTAAGTATGAATATCGCGCCAGGAAATAAAACAAATGTGGAAACTACAAAGTATAACAGTATATCCACTTACTATTTCGGCCGAAGGTGTAGTAACAACAGGAAAAATCTCAAAAAATGTGATTACTTCAACAAATTCTAAATTACAGACAGAAGCAGTAATTCTGCAAACATGTGATATAGTTCGCACGTTCTTGAACAAATGAGGCTCCCATATTGGTCTTGGGGGTCAGAGTGAAATCTCTGTCTCCAGTGACCGAGGTCTTTCCTTAAGGTGGTAGGAATGGGCAAATTGAACCCAGCACAAGCTGTTGAGAAATAACAATAATGATAATAATAATAATAACAATAATAATAATAATAATAATAATAATAATATCCACTCGACTGGCCCATGGTCAGCGTGCTAGATTCTGTGTGTGTGAGCGCGCGTGTGTGTGTGAGCGCGCGCGCGTGTGTGTGCGCGTGTGTGTGTGCGTGAGTGTGTGTGTTCGTGTGTGTGTGTTCGTGTATGTGGTCGTGTGTGTGTGTTCGTGTGTGTGTTCGTGTGTGTGTTCGTGTGTGTGTGTTCGTGTGTGTGTGTTCGTGTGTGTGTGTTCGTGTGTGTGTGTGCGTGTGTGCTCGTGTGTGTGTATGTATGTATGTGAGAAAAGAGAAGACACGAATGAGGAAGAGAAGTTCGCGCACGCTCCCTGGCTTGCTTGTTACGTTACGTCTCCGGTATTCGCCTAATCTTGATCACAAAAGTCACAGTTAATTACCGATCCGAGCATCCGGTCGCTAGAATTGTCTTCCTTACTGTCGCTGAATTCGACCTGGGTATCGTAAAATATTCGCCACTTTTGTGACTCGAAACCTAGTCTCTCCACAGCGGCCGTTCTCACTGCGTTCTACGTGCCTGACTACATTGAATTGAATTGAAT
>BOPP01000688.1:0-17089 GCA_017312745.1 Gryllus bimaculatus | reverse complement strand
TTTCAGGTAATTCACGATTGTCGAGTTCACACGATATAGTAACAGCACAGAGAGGTGCCAATCATGCGAACTATGCCATAGACCTTTCTATAATCAATGAAACAGGTGAACAAGTTGCGATTCTTCTGACATGCTTGAGACATGATCACACTATCAATGATGAGTTGCTCCTTACATCCACGAGAGCCCTCGCTGCATCCCTTCTGAGATTCGGCTAAGATAGAATTTGCTACACAGTGTTTCTCGATAACCATTGATAAACAGCTTGTGATGACTTTGTAGAAAGAATTGAGACAAGTGATTGGTCTATATTTCGTAGGATTTGTAGTAACACTGATTTTTGGCTTCATATATGTGACACCTTCACACAGAAAGTGCGACATTTCTTCAGGATTATCCAGATAGTGGTTTATGAATTTAGAATTTTCCCATCGAGGCAGGTTAACTTTTTGAACCAGTAGTTATGAAGACCGTCCGATCCAGGGCATTTCCAATTTTGAAGTGTCTGTACAACTTCATGTAGAATATCTAGGGTGATTTGACTGGTTGTCTTTTCGGTGATCTGTTCTGCTGCATTCCTGACCTGTTCTAGCCAAGGTGCGTTGGCGTTGTAGTGACTTTACGTCGACCACATTTTACTCCAGGTCTCTTCAAAAGTAGATTTCTATGATAATCTGTTCACTTCTGTGTTCCTTTCATTCATCTTTCTGTAGAAATCCTTTTGGCTCTTGAGAAAATCTCTATTCTCTACTTTCCGCTTTAGACTTTTGGTGTAACGTCTCATGCGTTGGCTGTAAACGCTTGGTTTCTGTTTTAGAGTATCTATAAATTCAAGCAGATGACTATTATCAGGATTATAGTATGTGTGTTTGCGATGTTTCTTCTTAATGACTTTAACTCTGTTTTTCAGATATTTTCTTCCGTCTTCTCTTTGGAAGGCTTCGAGTGTAGCGATGTCTGATCGGAGGCGTTCTATTCTCTTCGCTAGTCTGATTTTCCATGGAGGGTCTTTCTGATGTAGCTGGGTGATCCAATGTGGGTGAATTTCAATAATTTTACCACCATTTGCTCTCACAATTCCCACTGCCATACAAAATATTGCAGAATCAAGGTTGTCATAGGTCGTAATGTGAGAGGTCTCATTTACCAAAATTTGTTCGTTTGCTATCTTAAATAGCATTGCAAGTTTCTTTGAGTTGTGCTGTTTCGGGACTCTTTGTGTAACCATAGGATTCATTCCTCCATATTGCATACTTGCCAGCCGATATTATGATTCGAGATTTTCATATAGTTGGTCTCTGAGAGAAAGATATTCGTCTGAATGCTCTTCGTGTAGAGCGATGCCTGATGCTGGGGTTTGAATTTGTGTGACGGGTATTACTGAGGCTTCTGTGATCCCTTGTTGCTCTAACTGTGCTTGCACTTCAACTTTAATCTAATTTTTTCTAGTACATGAAACATATTTATTAGATTTATGGATTAATGCTCTTTGGTCCGCGATATTTTGCTCAGTGAGGTGAAATAAAAGTGAGATACTGTTGGGTAAGACATTTATGTAATTCCTGCCGATATCCTATTCGAATTGAATCGCATTCGAATTGGTAACGCGATAATATAACCTGATGATGTCTTCATTCATTTCGCTCGTCCACTGAACTCTCCGTCGTGACGGGCCTGCCACAGAGGTCCCAAGTGATGTCTGGGAAACACTGTGCTCTGGTGCAGCTGAAAGATCTTGAGTGCTGCTTTCTTCGGCTGTAGTAATTTCGGGTATCCCGGTGTGTGTCCGCCTGTTCAACAACCCACCACTAGCGGTTCGCATGCTGTCACAGACGGAGCTGGCTCCATCTGTGCCCTGGCGTTCTCCAGACAGCGGCTCTGGTCCGAGGCAAATTTCCAATGGTCTCTCCATTCCAAAATGGGTGTGGTCTGATAGGGCTGCTATCTCAGGGTCTTTCCACCTGCCATCTTGTGTATTAACCCCACATGAAGGGTTGCTCTTTCCGCCCAGTTTTGGCCGTTTGAGACTTCACCCATGTTACCCCGGGCACGGGCTCTCTTATCATTCCTAGAAGAGACGGGTTCCTTCGAGGACATCATCGTGTCTTCAGCGAACTTCCTTTTCTGTAGGTCCTTTTCTGGTGTTGAGGTCCTCTTCTGGACTACTTCTTCGTCTGACCCCTCCCCCTCGACCTGTCCGACAAGGAAAACCCGACCAGTAGCTACGCTACCGTCGGCATAGCTCTCAGGATCATAGGGGTACTCAAGCTCCATCACCAACGACAAGGTCATCTACTCCCTAGGTGGGTTATTATTATTATTATTATTATTATTATTATTATTTTGTTAGTTTGAAGGCTTAGCATCTAATGCCTTTAGCCTTTTTACTGATCGATGTTATGATTGATCATATATTAAATCTAAACTTTGAAGAAAAGATTGGCTTCTTTCAAGAACTGTATTGTTTGTCAGTTGCATTTCATTGTCGGTCGCGACGATCTATCTTCACGTTGCCTCTCATGGCCGCATCTGTTCTTAAGTCTTGAAGATCTGCACAGTCTCAGAATATTTCACTGGCAGAAGTTGTTTCGCAGCTGACAAATGGGTTCATTCATTTCAACATTATGAGAAGTCATTTCTTGCATGCCTATTCTTAGGTCGGGTTATGCACACATGCTTGTTCTCTCGAGGGTAGCTGACAATTTGGTGACCATTACTAGATATTTTGTTTAATGGTTTGAGGTTAGTTTTCGTAAGACTGGTCACGTTGTCTGCCATTCTGCTGAGGATTGCACTTCGAGACAGCGTTTCTTGCATCCTGAGGTCGTATGTTCAATATTCCGATTTCTGATGCGATTGTTTCGGCGTTCTGCTGCCAAGAATTCGCTTCTTCATTCTAGGATACCACGTTGACCAGGCCCAGATAAACGTAACTGATGCTCCCGCTGCTCTAATTGTATGCCATTGCTATGGAGAATACATTGTAGTAGTGGATCTACAGTTGGGCGCCCATGGTCTATTGCATTAGAAGCTTGAGAGTCTGTGCAGATGACGGGGGGAAAAAAAAAACCCTTCCTGATCGAGAGTTCACAGAAAATGATGGCAAAGACTCTCAATACTGCATATAATTCGGCAGTGTACACACTTGCTTCAGTGAAGCGCCCAGCCTTCACAGTTCCAGTTACAAAAGCGCTTCGACCTGATGTTTTGTTTTGAACCATTGTTAGATTATGATCTGTGATTGCCATGTATTTCTTCGAGAACTGATTGAAATCGACTTTAAAATCTATGCGGAGCATTTCTGTTCTTTTACTGGTAGTATACGAGTCTCACTTCTGCATTTTTAACATCCAAACTGAATTTCATATGTTTCGTGTTTCAAAACTGCGCGAATGTTGCTGGACCGAGTACTGAAAGTCTTGATTCGTAAATATGACTAGCTTAGTCAAGTCATTCAATGATGTTAAAGTTCGGTAAGAGACAGCAATTTTGATCTATTAGTTCAGTAGCATTGTTGTCGTCTGTTGATGTAAGCGACAGGTGCTGTTTCCACCAGTAGAGCATCTTGAGGAAGACTATGCCGGAACGCGCCAGATGCATATCGGGAGACTGCATTGTGAACGGGTCTAGTTTCCTTAAAACTTGATTTCGGCTGAGAAGTGCACTTCACATCCAATATCTATTTGACATCACCATGGCATTTGTAACAGGCGCAGTAAATGTCTCTATCTGCTCCCAATTTATATTGAAATGCATCTTATACATGTCAGACTGTTTTGCATCTAGCAAGGTAATTCTATATGCTGTTTCCAAGTTAAAATGCCCTATCAAAATCAACCAAAGAATTTTGCCGTTTCATTGTATGTCAGTTGAAACACCATTCAAGCGCCAGCTCACGATCTCTAACTTTTCTTTCCGACTGAAGGGAACGCATTTGTTTTGGCTCTGTAAATGAGAAACCATTTTTTGCGTTCTGTACTAATTATTGATGGCATTTTTGTATTTGATTGCCCTTCCAGTATTTGCTGATAAAAATATAGCCAATTCATCTACATACATGCATTTTCCTATTACACTTCTATGCCGTCAAACATCCCTTAATCCTATGATAAAAGCGTGACATCAGAGTGCTTGCCGTACACCGTTCTTAGTACCGTAGCTTTCTGAGATAGAGCCCACGCGAACTTTGAAAGATCTGGTACTAAGGGAAGCTGGATATGAATTTTGCGTTAGAATCCTCTATATTGCCAGTTATATAGCGGTCTTAGAATTGTTATAACGCCAGGTCTATCAAAAGCTTTTTCTTGGTCAAAGAATACTGTAAACATAGTTTTTATTTGTAGTTCTGATTGCGTTTCCAGATATATTAGCTGACGATTGTTAGAGTGATGTGTTCTGTATCCGCACTGGTGTATGTTTAGGAGTTGTTCTTTCGAGACACCATTGTTAGCCGGTGTTGACCATTTTTTCCAATATTTTTCCTAGACAGCAATATGTTAGCGATACCGGGCGATTAATTTCAGATTTAATGGATCTTTGCCTGCCTTTAAATTGGAATTATTATCGCTCTTTCCAGACTTTGGGTTAATTACTTCTGTGTCAAATGTTATTGTATATATTTAGCAAAAGTGGACCGTATTTTCTGCGTAATCGACGTAGTATGCTTAAGGGATATTGTCCGAATCCTGCTGCGGTTCTCCAGCTGCATGGCGTCCTTTGCAATTCTCTCCATGTGGAAAAAGCGTTATATGGCTTATTTATATTGTTTTAATGTCAAGTACTTGTTTCTTCTTCTTCTTTCTTTTTGTCGAGAAAGTCTTTAGGATAAGCTATTTGTGTCAAACTGCTTTGGAGTATGAGCTTCTAATGCATGTCTATTTCGTAGGGTTGGCATATTAGGTGTCCTTCATGTTCTAGCATGGTTATGACTGAAAACATTTATCCCAGCTATTGCCGGAAATTTGCTGCATTATTTTCGTGACCTTGGTCGTCCGAGTTATGGTGTGACTACTTTCCCCAGCTTGATCGCTTTTCTGTTAGTTAAATTTTTTTCTGCGAGCGCGTGCACGAGACGCTTGAAAGCAATAAGATTGTCTTGGTTCAGGTCACGTCGTATATCTATTCGAGGACTTTTCTTTTCTCCCTTATTGCTTCTTTGGTTCCGTTATTCCACCATGTACAGGAATCTAGATGAGCGGCCCTTTCTGTTGATGATATTTACAGCGAAGATATGACAGGTTGTGGAAATCGGTAACGTTCTCCTCATGAGTTTCACTGACATTTATGGTGTATATGTCTTGTGAAGCTGGACCAGTTGCCGTGTACACCAACGTTTTGGTAAGTGTACTATGTCTTGCATGTTTTGATGTATCAACAGAGGAAAGTGATCACTCTGATGAAGATCTGGCAGTGTTTTCACGTCAAGCGACTCTGCAAGGATTGTGGACTACATATTGCAGAGATCTATGGCTGAGAATGAGCAATTTTAGCATTAAAATGAGTAAGTGCTCTCCTGTGTTTAAAAGACTTATTTCGTTGTTAGTAAGCAGGTCATCGATTCTGCAATCGGAGTATTTGTCCTAGAACAGCCCCATGTGGTACTGTGAAATTGAAGTCACCTAGAATTAAAATGGAGTCTGTTAGTTGATCATCAGTTCTTGTTAGATCTTACATTTCGCCAGAAGCATCGGGTAGTATATGCAACCATACGTCATCAGTCAATGCTTGGTAGTTACAGCTACTGCTTTAGAGGTGGTCCCGAGATCAAAACGACTAGCAGATGAGTATTGCTGATCATATGGCAACACCAACTCTAGCTCGTCTATCAGGTTTCTACGCACTGCGAAAGTTTTATATCCTCTAAAATAAACGGTTTTGGTTAAAATGAGTTTCTTTAAGCACACACACATTGTGTGTGATTGCCAGTAGCCAATTCAGCTCACAGTAATGCGAGATACACCGTTGATATCCATGAATAATTTTCCATGTGAATTGTTTTCTTGCTGTATTATAATAGGTAGATCTTGTTATTTTCTTGTTTTCCTTTGGCCACCCTTTCTTCTTTCTTTTCTTTCGCGGATGTTGCTAGATGTGATTGGTAATCATTAATTTTCAGCATTACATCGCAACTGCTCAGAGCCACTGGTTGTGTCTTGATCATGTCATTGATTTCATTTTTGTTTGAGAAGTGGTCCTCGGTTTTAGGAGAACGAGGCGATCGACTGCGAAGCCTGTTGTCGATACTTCTTGCTGGTATGCTGGCAGGCGCCAGCTACTGGATTACTTTCTGCCTCATTGGTAGGGTTCTTAAATTCTTTTTCATTTACTATTTCACTTTGCAGTGTTTGAGGTTAGTCTTCTTATGTTGATTTATTCTTGTGAATTTCGTTGAAGTGACTTTTCTATGCATGGTTATTGCAGCATTATTCTCACTACTAAGAAGGTAAATTTGTGTTTTTAGTAACTGCTTCCACGTAATGTAATATTACTTTATTTTCAGACTCACAAGTTTTTTTTGCTTCAGTATATCGATCTTTTGTCTGGCTTTAACTTGTTGATTCGACCTCCTGCTATATATAGTGGCAGTCTCTTGACCTCGATGAATGTGTTCACTGCAATTAACTGCATTTGAAGGATCTAGCATCGGATCCTCACTATGAAATGGCTACCACATAACATACTTTGATTCTCGACATCTAGATGCTGCGTGTCCAAACCGTAAACATTGAAACAGATGCAATTGGTTGAGGACATGAATCATTCGTACGTTAGACGATGAATGCTGCCTTTAAGTCTTCTCTGGTAACGTACAACCGCCTTTGAACGTTCATGGCATTGACGCTGAGAAATTATCTGTCTTATCCCGCCTCATTGTTAGCCTACGACGGCATGACTCCCTTGAGAAGCTAGTTCTGAAACTTAATTTTCCTCTTCACTGCATTTAGTAAGCACTGAAACTAGAACACCATTTGCAGTATCAGTGTGCCGTGAAGGCACTACTTCACATCTATTAGGCCTATTTTTTCAATTCGAGTAATTTTACCTTGATTGTCCATTTAACTTTTCTACCAAAGTCCAGATGCAGTTCTTCTTAGTCTTATACGCCGTCCAGCGCATGGCTAATACCCTCTCTATTATAAACGGGCTCACTTTATACGAAATTCCTTCGTTCTCTTTACGTAAGTACTTTAGTACTGCTGCGGTGTTTTTGAAAAGTCATCATAGTATTGTTGATTTTTTCAAACTTTCACTCTTTGGCATTACACTCCGGGCTTCTTTTCTGGACGAGGGTTTTTTAAGGGTCCCTCAACCCTAGGTTCCAGACATCCATACGTCCGCGAAGCTTGTATCACTCGTAGCACTATCTGCCAGTGGTGCGAGTGTTGACCGCCCCCCTGATTGCAGTCGCTGGGTGACGACCCGGTGCCTGGCTGCGCACCACGACGCCGGTATGGGCATCGATCCCCTGCACCGTAACTGTCGAATCCTGACAGAGCCTCCTCTTGGATTTTTCTTTCAGGGTCACCTTCCCCTAGCGTGTTTGAGCCTACGCAGCTTAAGAAACGAAGAACAAGGGGGACGGAGAAACAGAGTTAGAAAAGGGTAGAATGGAAACGACTCCCTAGCCCGCACTAATAGCGTCGGGGCGAAAAACACAAGAGTGCCGATACAATGCTTATGATAGAAAACAGATGTGTGCCACAAGTAAGTGGAAGCAATTGACCCACCCGGTTGTGGGAATGCGCGGATGTTTAGGGATGACAGCGGACAGCTGCTCCGATTAGTCGCCTTTCTACGACAGGAGGACCGTGGTGCTATTCTACTAAAATCCCGACACCACACGGTAGGTATTATATTTATATTATTATTATATTATTTATATTATTATTATTATTATTACTATTCATTATTAATTATTGTTCTTGCACGTCGTCCGTAGTACGAGCCATGGGCCTACCAGCGACCTTGTGGCCTTTCGTACGTTGTGGTTGCCACAAAGAACCCCAAACGTATTTGATTCTTCTCAACCTGAGAAGTGAATTTTCTCTCGTACTGGGAAATGCAAAGGTAAAAGCACACAACTAATCTTGCCTGACGGATCGAAGAAACCCGGGAAACGCGTCGTGGAAAGTGCCGCTTACGAGGTGCTAAGACCAGACAGTTATTGTTATAAATTTATATATTATTATTCTTAAAATGTACTGCTTAATATTTAATGATTCAAGTTATAATTATCAATCTTATTATATGTTATAGAAATAATCTGGGTAATTTCTGTAAGTTTTACTTCATGTAAGATCGAATTATTATTGCTATTTACTTCAACTTCTGCTAAGAAAATGTATTAAGAACAAGAATAAATACCTTATTTGGAAAAGCCTCTTATTTCGTCTGGTATTTGCTTAAGAAATAATAAGTTTTATGACCAAAATTTTCACTATTGTAATAAGTTTTGCAAAAAATGATGACTGAGGTGTACTAATTCGGAGAGAAATCTGAATATAACTAGTATTACTAACCTCTACTAAGGCGGAAAGTCTTGTTTTAGAACCACTAGTTTTTTCGACAGACGATGTTATGAGAATCCGCTGATAAGATTGAATGTTGATACATGAATGTTTACTTAAAATAAGTATTTTATATACTGATTTACCTTTTCTGTACCAAGTTAAACTTAACAGAAAAACGTTATATTATAACCGACATTTTCGAAAATATTAAAATTGTATTGTTTCGTTCAGTTCTAGGAGTACATGAGACGAAAAGAGTCAACATATTTTAATGATCATTTTGATTGATACATTTGCAAATCTTGACTCTTGAATGAATGATTCTACTTCGGGAGTTGTACGATAACTCAGCTGAAAAGATCGTTTATCGGAATGGATAATTACCAAACCTAACTTACTTCTTGTGAAATCGTGTGTTCAATACAAAAAAGTAACGAGGTTGATTTCTAATCCACGAAATATGTGCCTACGTTCAATTCATGTTAGTTTTAATTTGAAAGCTCACACTATAAACAAACTACAAGATGAATGTTCCATTTCATTAATTATAATTACATTATTATAGTCTGCCCCATTGCATTACAATGTTACACCACTACCAGATACAAAAAACATAGATAATCAAAGAACGTTACCAGAAGACAAATTAACGTAATTTTTCTTACTGCTAAACTTCAATGCGTTTCTGGGAGTTCTTCTTTAAACTACACAAACCTTCCAATATCGTGTTCCACTATGTTAAGTAACCGCAACAGAAGGGCCCCAAGAATTAATACCATGAATTCTGGATGCAAAAAATACAACAGTGATAGCTAGAACTTTGCCATGAACACCCCTTTCCATCAAAATTATTGAAATATTGAAATTGAGAAGAGAAAAAGTGAATACAAGGAAACGAAAGTGACATGAAGTTCCAGAGAATTTTCTACTTTTCTACTCTAGATATTAATTAACGCGTAGTTAAAACATAAATAGTAATGAAAAATAATTATATTTTCACCAATATGCAAAAACAATAAAAAGCACAACAATGTTGACCATATTTTTAAAATTTCGAATAGATAATTTTTTTCTTTAATTGATATTCTTACAGGCATTACCTTTCTTTTGAAAACTTGCCCCTTTGATTCTGTTCAGGGTTGGTACTGTGCGTGTGCGTCTTTGACCGGGCGATAAATCACAATGTGAAACGGTTTGTAATTTATCGAATATTTATTGAAAAATGCTCCAACACCTGGAAATACTATGACAATATTACAAATAAACAATATGACCCGTTACAGAAGGAATGTTCCTGGTTACCACACCGCTGGCTGATAATTAATATATTCGGTGTGATGCACCAGTAGCCTATGTAGCATACAAGCGAGTATTGCCCCACCTCCCGTCTCGCGTAACCACCCAGCTTCAGTTCCCTGCTCAGTATCCTATGTATTAAATTGCAACTCCGCGCACAAGGCCACACGACTTCCTACCGACGCGCCCAAGAATCCAAAGAGGAGTTTAGTCCGGGAGTCCGCTTATATTACTGTCTGGGCGGCTGACGAACTGCGTCATCTCGTTGTTTCCGCCGACGCGTTGTTTCCGCCGCTAGGCCTGTATACGGGGCTTCCCAAGTTTGCCGCAAATGGTCTACGGGGTTCAAAAGTGGCCATCCAGGACACAACACCCCTTCCTTCCGCTCCCTAGGTTTGCCATTGTTCACAGCCCGGCGTCTCTTCCGCCGCGCTGATCCATGAGCAGGAAAGCCGTGAGCTGATATTTGGTACGTTTGACAAGGCGACTAGATATGCGCCAAACATGGAACGGGCAAGTTCTTATGTGTTTATCATGAGTTATTGACAAGTAAGTACACTTAGGATGCACAATACTACTTGTGAAGGATGTAATCGTATAAATTTGACAATTCCTATATTATATGGTGTCGAGGATATGACTTTCTTTGCCAATTAAATCTGTAAGTGTTCCCTATACGAATATACGCATGTGCATTTTTGCCCCTTATTCATTATTGTCTTCATCATGCCAAAATAGTACTACCACGAAATCTCTTTGGACTCTTGTGCTGTCGTTAACACCGAGGCCAGAACCGTTAGGTTGGTGAAAGTACGCTGCGGGGAGAAGCGGTGAGCCTGAACATCGGGAGTTTTGCGCTTCGGGCGGTTGATCAGGTGTGCCGCAGAGCCAAAAATCGGAGGCTGTAAACTCCGAGGATGCTGCCGGCGAGCCTTCGTTTACGGAAGCAGGCAAGCCAACCTAAAGGAAACCCTGTGGTGGCGTTAACCAAACCTGCGAGTCTTCGCGCCAGCCGGCGGGCTACCTATTGGAACAGTGGTGGGGTGGGTCAGCCTCAACTATTTAACGCGGCGCCATTCTGCGCCCGCGTTCTCATTCAGTTTGCAATCGGAAGCTTTACGAACTGTTGTACAGGGTGTAGGAGGTGGGCGAGAATGTCCGGAGTAAGGCCAGACAATCTCAGTGCTGTAGGCACACGGTCGCCACGACCGGTAAATTTTGCGTCAGGCCAAGTTTGGACCGGTAATTGTCACGGGACGAGGTCCGATAGCGCGCATCACGCGTGCTTGATTTTCGCGGTAAACGTGTGTTTCTGAAAGGAAAAGGTTTCCGGAGGTGTTCTTATATTAGCAATTCATTGTAACTTGCTACATTAATCTTTAATATATTATTTTTCTTTCTTATTGAAATTATTTCTTATTCACTACGTGCACGAGATCGGAACCTTTTTTTTTTCTTAATTGTGGCAGCGTTTTTACGAAACCCACGGTAGTTAAAGTACCCACCAAATTTTTTCTTACTTGGTGGACGGTTTTTACAAAGCCCACGGGGTAGTAAGTGTAGCCCACCAAGTTTTTCTAGTTCGTTGGCAGGTGTTTACGAAAGCCCACATTGTGCAGCAGTTTCACTAGTAACACGGCAATGACGCGGAAGTAGCGTTTGCACGCGGAAACGGGCAGTGCGGCGGCCTGAGAATTGGTGCGCGCTTGGAAAAAACCTGAACAGGAAGCGTTGTTTGCATCGGAGTGTTTGGTGCACTCGCGTCTGCGATTATGCACGTGGCGTCGGGCTAAGTGTCGTGCACGGCCGTTTAAAACGGAATTGTGCGGTAATTCTGTGCGGAAGTTTCGGGCGGTACAGTCCGATCGGAACCTTTTTTTTCTTAATTGGAACTGGAACTGGAAACTATACCTAGTTATGGTTACTGGTACATGGCTACTGGAACTGAAGAGACATTTCCGGACGACCAGAACGAGAGAAGGACGAAAGGAACCGATCCAGGAAGCGCGCACGCGACCACCCGAGGTCAAACAGACGTTAAGTGTGTTTTTTATACCATTCGGGTGATCAATTCAATCACAATGTCTTTCTAGCGGGTATCGGAAAGAGTACTTGTGAGGTCGCGATGGAGATGGGGAAATTTTTGGAGGGACGAAACTGTGTAAGGTTAAAGGTATTAATCCGGAGAAGCGAGCAGTACCGATGAAGATTTGTTTATTAAGCAACTCGCCGATCAGGTTAAAGAGCAGATCGCTGAACCCACGCGAATTCGAAGAGCGAGAAACCGCAGCGCGATTCGAAGCAAAAAGAACGGCACCCAGCGCAATTCGAAAACGGCCAGCGCGGAATTCGAGGAAAAGAGCGAGAACGGCTTACCGGAATCGAAAGGCTGAAGTTAACGAATCAGGCTTACCTTCGCGCGAATCTGTGTGTAGTAGAGATTCGGGAAACAAAAGTAAAATCCGTATTAATCAGGTATGGATAGATTTTAAAGGCGATGAGAGGATATTACCTGTTTCTTTAGTGTTTTTCGAAGCGCATGCGCGTCAGCTCGAACATTGCGCCAGCGAATGGTCATCCAATTAATGGGACTTGCTTCCCAATGAAATCAATACTTGGTTAGTTGTTGGATCAGATTCACTTGAGCAGGATTAATGACCAGATCAAACTCAGTTACTAAGACATTGTATAATTCACGCCCGAAAATTGTCGTCAGATGTTTTTGCATCCGCAAAGAGCAAAAACTACTTGGAATTTCTAAGCTCGCGAACTACGATTATTGCAAAAAATGGCATTTCAGGTTAAAAGTTGAAACTTAACGACATTAAGAAAAAAAGTTCCAGTCTGTGACGTAACGTGAAAAGAAATAAATTTCAATAAAAAAGAAAATAATATATTAAAGATTATGTACAATTGTACATGAATTGCTAATATTAAAAACACTCCCGAAAACCTTTCCCTTTCAGAACACTGCTTTACCGCAGAAATACAAGCGTACGCGTATGCGCGCTATCCGACCTCGGTCCGTGACCAATTACCGTCACAATGCCTGGACGCCAAAATTTAACCCGTCGTTGCGACGTTGTGCCATACAGCACGTGGATATGTCTGCGCCCTTCACTTCCGGACATCTCGCCCACACTCCCTACACCCCTTGTTACACACTACAAGCTTCCCGATGCAAAACTGAATGCAGAAACGCGGGCGCAGATTGGCGCCCGTATAAATAGCTTGAGCTGGACACCCCACACTTCCATATGGTAGGCTCGCCGCTGGCCGAGACTTCGCAGTGTTTGTTAAACCGCCCACCACACAGGTTCTTAGGTTGGCTGCCTGCTTCCGTAACAGGCTCGCCAGGCAGCATCCTCGGAGTTTACAGCCATCCCGTATTTTTGGCTCTGCGGGCACTACCTCGAGTCAACGCGCCGGAGCGGCAAACTCTCGGAGTTCAGGCTCAACCCCTTCCCTCCCCCGCGCAGCGTACTTTCACAAGTAACGGTTCTGGCCTCGTATTAACGACGCCACACTGCGCAAAGATATGACCATCCTAAAACAGCGCTTAATAAATTTTATAACAAATAACTGGAAAAATCTCACACGAGTAAATGTGATATGAAATTAGTAAGGCAAACGGTGAATTCGACCCATCTGATGTAACATTTATTTAGGGAAGCTGGGGGGAAAAAATGTATATTAAACAATTCTCATCTGTAATCCAACATTGTTCGGTGCGTTAGATTAACGCTAAAGGCACATTCCTCTCCACCCGGCTTCTAATCACGCTCCTGATGTAATTGTTTATTACATTTTTTAACTTTATTTGTTTCGATTACTCATTTACTTTTGTGGAATATAATAGTTTCCCAGTTGATCTCTTAAATGACATCTCTTGGAAGTTTCGCGCACCCTGTTTCTATAAAACATTTATAAAATGGGAAAGGATAAAATCCTTCATAAAAATGAATCCAAAATTTTAATGCAAGCTAATTTCTATTTGTAGTAGTACATGCAAGTTAAGTTGTGTGTAATTAAGGATAGGATACGACAAGGAAGAAGAGAATACACCTTATATTAGCGATATATTATTGACAACTGGGAAAAGTTACGTTGTTTGCGTTCTGGATATCCCACTTCTTAAAAAATTTCTTCTGTCTGCGCAGATAGTAGACGACGTGTGCACTAGGATAGGCACCACTAGGCAATTTGATATTTTTACTCAGTACATAAACTCCCTACATCCCAGACATTAAAATTCACCATGAGATTAGAAAACGAACAAAAATCTTTAAAATTCTGTGATCTTGCCATCACGCTAGCACAGGACCATCATGATTCTTAACGCATTCAGAAAAACCCACACACACACGACACAAATCATACATCAACACTTCACAACACCCCCCCCCCCCACACACCACACACACAAACACGCAGCTTTTCCATCGATGGTGCATCGGTTAATTTCAATAACCCATGTCTCCAGAAACACTAAAAAAAGGATAAACACCATGAAAACACATTAGCCAGAATGAATGGATACATGGATGTAAAATCATTGACAAATTAATTATCAAAAAACAAACGCACTCAATATCCGCAAAAACACACTACCCTCACATCAATGGGCAGAAGGACTACAAGCCACGTATCTCACAAACTCATTATGTAGGTCCCTTATTTCTTCTAAAATTGCCTGCCCACACCAATAAATTCGGTCTTAAAACTTGTTTCAACAACACTCAGTACATTAAAATAAAACACTATCCAACACTAAAACCAATTCCATCTAATCCTCCTCATGCAGGTCTATGCTCTCACTTGCAACAACTGTAATGCCATATACATAGAAAACAAATGGCCGTAATTTCACACGAGAATCAAAGACACGAATACAAGAATGGAAAAAGAACAACATACCACGTCTCCCACTTTGCGGATCACTTAAATAATAATTTAAACAAACAACACATTTGTAATCAGACAATTCGAATTCTAGAAATTGAAAACACGATACTGGAACAGAATAAAATTAGAATCCTTACATATTACACAACATCCTTAAAAAAAGAACGATTGAGCGTTGTGGGGGCTTAAACAACAAATCCCGAACTCTCTTTCACTTCTGCAAAATAGCCAAAGTGTACCACCCTAACCATCCCCCAGCCCTCCCTACCCCACTGGCCTTTGCTCGCTCCGGACCACTTCTCTTGCCTCCACCAGCACCCCCCGCACTTATGACCTTCACCCGCACCCCACCCTCTTCCGTCTCCACAACGCTGCGACCGGCTGTGTTTCTTACAACAGACCACTCAAAAATCTGCAGAACTTCTGTTTCGGCCCGGAAGCTGGCAAGAGTACGTACGACCCACTTTTGTTTACGCATCTTGCATTACTAACTACAAGGGCGCGTGTTGAGATGGGTTAATACTTGTATTAACTTGGTACCTAATTATTTACAATTGATGTAATAATATTAATTTATTCGATTTTGACTCTGCAGGATTATGATCGAATGATCTAAACGCTATAAAATTATGGACACTAGAAAACATGCTATTATTTATCATAATAATAGAGGTATCTACTTCACCAGCGATTCTAATAGAAGAGAAGAAGAAGAAGAAGAGAAGAAGAGAGGAAGGAAGAAGAGGCAGAAGAAGAGGAAGAAAGAAGAGGAAGAAGAAGGGAGAAGAAGAGGCAAGAAGAAGAGGCAAGAAGAAGAGAAGAAGAAAGAGGAAAGAAAAGAGGGAAGAAGAAGAGGAAGAAGAGAGGAAGAGAAGAGGAAGAAGAAAGAAGAAGAAGAGGATAAGAACGAGGAAGAGAAGAGGAAGAAGAGAGGAAGAAGAAAGAGGAAGAAGAGGAAGAGAGAAGAAGAAGAAGAAGTAATAGTAAGAGAAGAAGATATGCCGGCGGTCCTGTGGCTCGTTTTGTGAAGGTTCTGCTCTGACATTTTGCCTGTACGTATCAGAGGAAATCACAGAAAACTAGTGAGAAAGAGGCACGAGCTGCTAGAATTCTCTTCCTGACAGTGGCTTCATTTCACTTTAGGCTATGTTGTTGAAAAGCATGTGTTCTGGTTCTTCAATGACACTCAGTTAATGCCCTGAGTCAACCTCTCGGTTACCACTCGTAATGATTCCCAGCCCGTAAGGGCAGCAGCGCCATGGCTGGCTCGGAGGGACCCCAGTCGGCCTCAATTTATAACATACGGCCGGGTTTTATACATTAAAAAGAAAAGTTGCAGGCAATGGTCGCTGGCTGAAAACAGAGAACGTGGAGATGATAAGCGAACGCACCGAAGAGATGCCGACTCAGCAGCGAACGCGCCGTCGCCCACTCGGCCGGCGAACAGCAGCGCAACCCGCCGCCACCGCCACGCCACCGCCAGCAGCTGCAGCAGCAGAGGCGGCGCGGCCAGCGCCCCCTGGCCGCGCGCGACGCCGCACACTGGTAGTCGACGTCGCGGCAGCATGCGGCGTGTTAGAACGCGGATTGGCGGAGAGGGTCTCTTTGCGATTGCGGTGAGGGAAAGATTGGCCTCCTCCTTGCGGCAGATTGCAGGCTGGCACGTAACACGCGACCGCAGGGGGAAAAAAAACAGTACTTGCCGCTGCAACACACACACCACACCGCAAATAAAATTAACAATTATTAAATAAATAAATAAATAAATAAAATAAATTAAATAAAATTAAATAATAAATAAATAAATAAATAAATAAATTAAATAAATAAAATAAATAAATAAATAAATAAATAATAAATAAAATAAATTAAATAAATAATAAATAAATAAATAAATAAATTAAAATAAATAAGATAAAATAAATTAAATAAAGAAATAAATCAAATTAAATAAACTAAATAAATAAAAATAAAAATAAACTAAATAAATAAATTAAATAAGATAAATAAATAAATAAATAAATAGAATTAAATAATAAATAAATAAATAAATAAATAAAATAAATAAATAAATAAATAAAATAAATAAATTAAAGAAATAAATTAATAAATAAATATATAAGTATTTTTAAATAAATAGACATATAATACAGTAATTTACTAAGAAAAGGAGAAAAAGCTTTCGTAGGTCATATTTCAAGCATTATTTTCTCTTTAATAAACTACATACAGATTTTCGAATTTGGCTGAAGCAACCGAAATTAGATTCAACGCTTTGGTTTTAATTAATAATATCTACAAAACTTGCTATTACAGAGCACGTAAATACTCTAGGAAACATGTAAATTGCTTATTATTTAAAATTAGAATCTCTCGTG
>BOPP01000687.1:0-17118 GCA_017312745.1 Gryllus bimaculatus | reverse complement strand
AGCAATTTATTGTAACTTGTACATACTCTTTTAATATATTATTTTTATTTTGTTATTTGAATTCATTTCTTTATTCACTACGTCACAATAGATTGTGCACGATCAATGATGACTCCCTGAGAGGATATTCAAAGCAGTTGGATGCCAGTCTCTTCCGACCCAAGCTTCCTTGGAAGCCTCCCTCCGACGCGGGTCTCGGGACCTTCCGAACAGGCGCGCCCTGATGTGCCTGGGGTGTGTCTCCGCCAGATGTCGCTCTCAGTTAACTATCTATGAACTATCGGTTTGGGAGAAAGCGCGAATTCATTGGGGGCGCGATGTTGCAGGAATTTTATTTTGATGGGCATCCGCCTGAGTTCTTTTACGTGCCACCAGAGTGACATGGCTCTGTGGATATTAAACCCCTTCGAAAATCCACACACCTCGGCGGGGATCGAACCCGCGCACTGAGGATTCAGAGGCCAATAAGCTGACCCCTCACCCACTGAGGCGCGTAATTAAACTCAAAAAATAGAGTAATTCAGTCAATATTACAATATCGTGTTCTGATTGTGCGTGAAACGAAACTTATCCGTGGATTGAAGCAGACGTGTTTTCATCCGGTTGGCCAGCGCAGCGCGTGAACAGAGGGCGGACTTCGCCTCCACTGTGCAGACGCGTCCCGAGCTGAGGGATCCTCCGCATTCAACGGTTGACGTATTTGTTTTCATTTGTCCGGGGCGCAGCGCGTGCGGCTGCGGGGAACTGTTCCTTATTTAGGGAATCTTTTTGTCTGTGCCGATGAGCCGTGAAAGCGGCCCGATCCCTGCCTGCCAGGGGGGGGGGGCTTTTTACGAGGGTCGCGCGGCGGAGTCGGGCTGTGCGACCGCGGGGAGCCGCGCACAATGCACGAGGAGGGTGAGAGGGACGGGGAGAGAGAGAGAGAGAGTGAGAGAGGGGCCGGACGTATCCCGCGTCACGCCAGAAGTCTGTCTGTGCTCCAGGCCCGCCCAAACGCCGCCGCATTCACGCGAGTCAAGTTTCGCCTCCTCGTTCTCGTTCGGTTTTACGACCGTGTTTATGAACGTATTAGACGAGTAGGTTGCGTCCACAATTTTTTTTTTGGTATTTGCGAGCGGGATATTTCCATATTGTTTGGGACACCAGGGAAGTGAATGGTGCGTGTTTTGACAAGCGATAAATTAACTGGGAAGTAGAAATATTCGATTGAAATTTAAAGGAATTCGGAACGCCCGTTAAACACTTGCTGTGGTTTTATTTCGCCTCTATCAGATTATTTATCGATCGGTTATTATCTCTATCAGATCTAGAGAAGTGACAAAAATTCTAAACCCGATGGGTAGTTGCTATTTCTCCCAGAGTACAATAGACACCAACAACACGTGATATTATTCCAGTCGTTTGCGAGATTCTCTGTCTCGCAAATGAGATCGAAACGTCTGTGGTTAAATATAGAATTTTTCCCCTTACGGTTGCAATCAACGCGTGTTTTTTATATATTTTTTCAATGATTCTTGACATTGTGTGTACAGATTACGGCTGTAACGGCAGTCTCATTCATCTCATTCATCCCGTACATTGGCGAGTAGAGAGACGCGCGGCGCGCTCTGCGGTGTGTGCATGGTGGTGAGGGAGAGGGGCTTGGGGTGGGGTGGGGAGGGGCGAAGGCGTCCGCGTCAGGACGTTTGACAATGCGGCGCGCATCCGCCCCAGGCGAGTTCAGCTGTTGCGCCTCCGCCCGCCCCGCCGCCGTCCATGTGGCGGCTGTCCTGGCGCCGCACACCGCCCCGCCTCGCCCGCCGCCGAAATCTGCGGTCTCCTTCCTCTGCCTGCTGCTTTACCCCGCCTCCGTCGTCAGTCTCGAGCTATCAGATGCACTTGGAATTAGGAAATTTTGTCTCCAGTCAAGCGGTGATACTCAAGGGCATCACTTTGGTCCGCCGACCATCTACCTACCTGAAATGCTCCGGCGGTGAGCGAACAGGCATTGAGGCGGTACTCAGTCTGATTTTCAAGACCCCTGCAGCAAGCATTGCCGTTTAATCGTACCTGTCGATTTATCTTCCGCTAGCTTAAGGTCGCCACTTCGAAGCTGGTTTCTTTATTCCACAATTCAGCTCGCACCATCTACATACTACTAATGTCTCCGGAACGCATCTTTAACTTGTCTGATGTCCGCGCTGTGGTAACAGTTCCAATACGTGAGAAACCTGTATCAGCTGTCGTAAAAACAATCGTAATATATGTATTTATTCAGTCAATTCTAGACATTTCTAATATTTTTCGAGGAATTAAAAGATGCTCGAATGAATCTTCGGTCACCTCTCGCTACTTCCATTTATGTTTTGTCTCTTTCTTATTTCTATTCTCCATCATTTCGGTCTTTCCTTCATCTGGAAGGGGCTACCGTGGTAGAAATAGGGTGTTCAGAACTGAGAATTCTTCGGTCCTGTCTTCCCATGGACTAATAAATAAATAAACAAACAAATTCAGCCGTAACATAAATAACTTTGGAGGCCCGCATGTTCCAGATGCCACCCTGCCTCTCGTCGCTGCCGTCTATCGCCCTGCTTGCACCCTCGCTTCCTCTGCTGCTGTCGTGCGGCGAGGGGCGCAGAGGAAGAGTTTCACAAGTTTACGACCGCCCTTTGTGCTCAGACGTACCCTTCTGAGTGAGCCCTCGTATGCTATTGGGCGTAGGCGCACGGTTAACGAAAATTTCCTCCGTCACTTCATATGACGAAGCGTTAAACGGGTATTTGTTGTTTCAAACAGCGTGAGTTTTGTGTTGGGTGAGAGGAAGGGAAGGAGAGAGAAGAGTTTGAAGAGAGTGAAAGGCTGTTCTATGGGATCTGCATTTAGACGTCGCCTCAGAGAGATCAAGTGAATGGGAAATCACGTGTTTTAAAATAAACCTTCTTTGTTTTTTAAAACCAATTAAGGTATTGGTTACTTCTTTTAATTTTATCTGCGATTCTGAAAGTGTCAGGCATTTTGTCTGTAATTTTTAAGCGTTCAATGTAGTTATAAATTAATACATGATAGCAAAGACAACAGATGTTTAAATTTTAAAAAAAGTATGACATTCTTGCTGAAAAATGGAAATAATTCGAATATAAGTTTTACAATGAAGTATTCACCTAATTCATTTGAAAAAATATAAATTTCAAAATTATGTTTCCGTTCAAGCGGTCTACCAAATGTGTATAAGTAAAGAAGCATGTAGGATTGATTTTGAACAAGTTAATATAGTACAAGACGATTTTTTAATACAAATGCTCGAGGGACGACTGAAATTATTACAGATTACAACTTTTAATATCAAAGAAAATAAATGATTATTTATAGAAAAAATATTGTTTTGAAACTAGGGATATAATTAATTTAACCAGCTCGTGGAATAGTATGCATAACGAAAAAAATGGTTCACATTAAGTCCGTTAGCTTCTTTCGTGTTTCACACTTTCCGGCTCCACTGTGAAGAGCTCTGTGGAGAGCTTTATGTCGACAAAGCTGCTCGGAAGAGCGGCCCAGTAAAGATACAAAGGGAGCGAAGAACCGAAGGGGAGCCGCAGGCGGAAGGGCACATAACGAGAGAGCGAAAACGCGACGAGTGGCGTGAGGTGAGAAAGAGTGGCTGACAAAAGAGGACGATCTCGAGTGCGTCTGGAGGAGCTCCAGCGTAAATTGTGGATCGAGAAGGATGTCTTGTTTGTGTTGCGACGAAAATTGGTAAGAGGGAAGCGAAAAATTGATCGGAACGAGTGATGGCCTTGCATTACGAGAGCGAAGGGAGAGATCAAGAAGAACAATATGAAAAAATAGTAAGGTATGACGTAGAAAACATCGCAAATTAATAATTCCACTTAAAAAGAAAAGTCACAAGAAGCACTATTGTTTAAAGAACGAAGGAGAATAATATATGATATTATACTATTGAGACACACTGAATGACACTTATCGAATGTAAGAGCCCACGAAATAAACAGAAGTGGAATTTCACCCAGCACAAAAGGTGGGTTCGAAAATAAAAAACAACTTAATGAATGGTAGTATAATATTATAAATCCTTTCAGATTATTCAGTTAGTGTTTGGATCAGAATGGATTTGATAGTTGCGACATTAGGCAAAACGTAACAGTAATGGAATGAACGAAAAAAATATAAATAAATGAACATTACGTCGCAGAAATAGACTTCACGAAGCGCGCGGATGTTACATTATTAACGGCCAGCAGAAGAGGCCCAGGAGCAAAGGAGACGAAGAGCGCTCGAAGGGGAAGCAAAAGCAAAAGGGGCGGAGAGCGGGCCAGGGCCAGGGCAAGGCAAGGGCGCGGGCGAGGCGGGGAAGGGAGCGCGTGAGAGGGCTAAGGCGCCAGCGGCGCTGTTTGCAACAAAGGCTGCACTCGCGTTTAAATTCCGGCCGTGTTATGAGAGCTCTCCGCGCCGCCGGAACGGCCGCGAACGCTCAACGCGCCCCGCCCCCGCCTCAGCAACATGTGCTGCGCCGGGCGCCTCCTCCCTGCTGCGCACTCACTACAACCGGCGCGCGCGCGCACCGACGCCCCGCTTCGCACAGTAAGCCGAAATGACAATCACATACTGGCATTTTAAGGGATTTTAAATGCGTAATTTTCAATCCGAAACTGTTACATAAAATATAATAATATTATCATAAAATAATTTCAAAATAATAGTTATTATATTAATTGGTTATTATTATTTTATTACCCAAAAATGCAAAAAAAATGTAATAATTACATGCCTACTTAATATTTTACAAAATTCATTTTCCTAAACTTATAATGCTAATAATCCTGTAAAATTAATACTAAGGTGTCTAATTCATAATTAATATACTAGTACACTGACACACTAATAACCTGCACAACGAGATAATATAATAATATAAACAATTTTAATGCAATCATATTTCTAATAGAAATATTTAATTACGTATTTAGTTTAAATCTTTACTTTACAAGTTTTGTTGCTAAACATGTCGAACAATCAATCTGAAGCTTAGACGCACGTCTTGGCTGGGAGAATACCAGATAGAGGAAAAACCTATCAAGCAAATGAATTAGACGGATATCACATTCACCAAGACAAAACGTTGGCTCACCTCTCGGGTTACAACTGCACTAAATTCATGACTACTGACAGAAGTAGTTGGACGCATGGGAGACAAGAAATGCTCATTCTTTCCGTTCTGCTCGAAACTAACTGAATCCCAGACGTTCGGGTATTTGAAAGTCTGTGTTAGAAATATGTTGTTCGGTGTTCCGTTTCCGGCCACCACCCGACGATTCTCTCGCAGCGATTGATGACAAATGGTTATGACGCAATCATTTCGTGCGTAATATGCTAATATAATGCATTTGTGCCGCAAAATGCCGTTTTATGAACGATTTCTTGCGGATAGAACTGATCGTTTATAATACAGGTACCCTAAATTTATTTTCGGTGCAATTTTTCGGCCCAGTGCGCGTGCCATGCGCGCCGCGCCGACGCCCAGGTGCGCCCCCCGCGCGCCGATCGTCGGCGGTCGCCGCACCGAGGCTAAAATACACCACCTCTGCAAGGTGGCGGGCGGGCGCGGCGGGCGGCAGATGCGGTTGCAGGCGGCAGCAGTGGTGGCGGAGGCTGGCGGCAGTGGTGGCGGCGGCGGGTGGTTGGGCGACAACAGTGGTGGCGAGACAGTGTGGCGAGACAGTGAGTGGCGACGACATGGTGGCGGCGACAGTGGTGGCGACGGATGGCGGTAGTGGTAGCGATGCGATGGCGGGGGTGGGGGAGCGTGGCAGGGGCGGGCGTGGGTGGGCGGGGGCAGGGCGGAGCGTGGTGGGGCGGGGGCGGGGGCAAGAGCGGGGGTGGGCAGGGCGGGGGCAGGGCGTGGGTGGTGCGGGGGGGTGCGGGGGGCGGTTCGGGCGGGTGCGTGGGTGGTGCGTGGGTGGTGCGTGGGTGGTGCGTGGTGGTGCGTGGGTGGTGGTGGGTGGGCGCGGGTGGGGCGTGGGTGGTGCGTGGGTGGGTGCCGTGGGTGGTTGCGTGGGTGTGCGTGGGTGGTGCGTGGGGTGTGCGTGGGTGTGCGTGGTGGTGCGTGGGTGGTGCGGGGTGGTTGCGTGGGTGGTGCGTGGGTGGTGCGGTGGTGGTGCGTGGGTGGTGCGTGGGGTGCGCGGGTGGGGGCGCGGGTGGGGCGCGGGTGGGGCCGGGTGGGGCCGGGTGGGGCGTGGTTGGGCGGTGTCAGGGGCGGGGGCAGTGTCGGGGGCAGGCGGCGTTGTGGGCGGGTGCGGTGTGGGTGGGCGGTGGGGTGGGCGGTAGTGGCATAGGCGCGGCAGCGAGGGATAACGCTCAATGCGTGGCTGGCAGGGGGATACGCGAGGGCGCCGGCGCGGCGCGCGTCAAAATTAAAAGCGCTCGGGTGGGGCGAGGGGGGAGTGGGGATCCTCGCGTACAGATGTATATCGGTGATTTGTTGTGCTCCATTTTTTCCAGTTGGTGATTTCGGAAGTTAATTTTCGTTTGTTCTAGATGGCGAACGAGCATTTTAGTCTGAGTTTTTATTAATGGCCTTATCCTCGTTTATTGAAAGCACTTCTGCTATACGTTGTGTCCCTGAATTTTAATTTGGTTCTGTTTCGAAATCGGAAGTAATACTAGGTACGTGAGACCTTCTTTTAAGATGTTAATCACTGTATTTCTATAATATTCACTGAAAACCAAAAATAGTGGACATCCAATGGCAATAAATGGGATAATGGTACTCGGAATCATATATATTATCATAAGTTTGGCTTTGAATTTTCAAGCTCCAAGAAGAAGAACACTTATTTATTTTTATATTCTCATTCATTAGTGTTTTAAGGGATTTGGGCATCCTAAGTATTAAAACGATTGCGCGAATGAAAGAAAAGGTGTTGAGGTTATGAAAGCGAAACGGGCCGTGAAATGTCGCCGGGTGGGGACCGGGTTTTGCAATAAACGTATTGTTTGTTGGGTGCAGTAAAATTGAGACCCGTATAACCAACTTCTATCGACCTCGGTTATTTCGATTTGCTTGAGGTAATGTATTGTTTCGCAAACAAGACGTTTGTTCAGAGAGAACAGTCAACGATAGTTAAATATGTTTTCAGACTTAATAGCACATTTATCCTTCTTAATATAACTTGTGACAATGAACTGCCACTTTAACGATATTCGGAAATTCTCGCCAATTTTAGTATATGCATAATACCAAAGTCTATAAGTGTTATGAGTAATTTACATTAATAGCACAAAATAGTGCAAAGAATTCGTTAGGCGAGAATTAAAAAGGGTAGTTATCCTCAAGTTATCTGGGGACTAACAAATTTATACATAGCGGCTTACTACTCGTCTAGCTTATTTTTGTACTTTGTATCTTGCAGATCTGATCAGTTTTGGAATGTTCAGAATACTACAATTTAACAATATGTATTTCTAAACTGTTTTCGAGCGGTCTATCCAAGAAATCAAGAAAAAAGTGTAGACTTTTGTTTGATGGAGCATACGTCACATCATGCGGTACAAATTTTCTTTACACTGTGTATCACACACACACACATCACTCACACACATTCAGACAAAACACACATCAACACACATAATCACACACAACACACACACAACACACCACACACACACTCAACACAAAACACACAAAAACACCACACACCAACACCAACAGAAACACACACACACACACGCAACACACACACCCACACCAACACAAACACTACACACACCAACACAAACACACACACAGACAACACATAAGACACATAACAGATACAAACACACACACAACTACAACATACGACAAGGCCAAAACATTTTGTTGTGTTTGTTTTGGTGGTGTGTATGGTGTTTGTGTGTGTGTTGGAATACGCTACAGTGATGGGTGTTTGTGTCCAAACCAAACAACATGGCTACAGTGTGTTGTTTTGTGTTGGGTGTGTTGTCGTGTTTGTTGATTGGTGTGTGATGTACGCAACTTTTGGTGCAACGTTGGTGTTGGTGATGTACAGTAGTTTTTTGTGGTTGGTGTGTTGTGTGTGTTTGTGTTTTGTGTGGTGGTGGTGTGTTATCGTGTTGGTGTGTGTGTGATTGTTTGGGGTGTGATGTGTGCGGTTTGTTGTTGGTCTGTGTGGTGTGTTAATGGTGCGCTGTTAGGTGGTGTGGGTGTGACATCACACTATTTACTTTAAGAGCTAACTGTGATGAGTGTCTGTCGAGACTTAGGTCGTGTGTAGTGTTAACACACTCACACACTCAACAAGTGTTGTGAAACGACACATGTGTGGTGTGCCTGTTTAATACAAAACATGCACAGTTGGTTGTGTGTGTGTGTGTGTGTTTTGTTTAGACTGACTAGATACACACATCAACATTACGATGTTGCATAGACAGTGTCACAGTGTGTTGTTGGTGTGTGTGTGTGTCAAGCAACACAATACAAACATGCAGACTGTGTGTATGTGTGCTTGATGTGGTGTGTTGGTGGTGCACACTCACGCAATCACGAGACACTACTGCACCAACCATAAGTGACTACGATGTTGTGATCGTGCCATGCATACGTCCAACACAAAAGCACACACATCTACACCATCGTACACCACAAACAAAGCACACAAACAACAATCACAGAATAGACTAGTCAGATCAGTGTTTCTTCAACTCCGTTCGATCAAGAAATTAACATTTCATTTTTAGACGTTCAATTTCGCCGAATTTCATTTCCGAATGCGTCGCGCGTCGGTATAGCCTAGGCGGCGCGCGTGCCAGGTGTGGCAGTTCTTGAAGATTGCGTCCAGCGACGGTGGGCGCATGGATCCGCGAACAAGAGACAGGTGTATGACGATAGAGGTCGATTTCGCAACGCATATACCGCGTCTGGTGCTACCAGCTCTCAAAGCAGTCTTCCCTCGGGTGATGGCTACTCCCCCTGCAAGCTGGTTTCGCCCGCTGAATGCTCCAGCCGCAAGGCCTGATCAGCCGAGGACACCTCTCGAACCACGCACCTCCTTCTCTAACCAACTTCGCGATTGTTGAAGAGCATTAGCCTGATGGCCAAGCTGCGAGCGTCGCAAGTAGCGGCTTACGTTGTAGCGAGTCACAGTAGTCACATGGGATAGACTGGTTACTGCTGATCTACGGAAGTGCCATTGTCATCGGCGTCTTACTAGTCGGAGTGCCAAGCGTCGTCAGGGGGGAGGTCATCATGACGCCCTTGTAAGTGTCCCTCTCACCTCCTTTACCTTGTTTGTATAAGTTCTCAGCCTAACGATGAATTCATATCTGTCAGTGAGGCGTTTATGCGTTTTGTGGCCTCCACCATTGGAAAAGTGAATGGACTGATACGAGTGATGAATTCAAAGTCAAAACTGATTATAGAGCTTATTTATACTGGGTCCTTGGCTGTTGGTTAGGCCTTTCAGTCATGCCCTTCGAATAATACACTTAGACAATAATTTTATCGCTTATCAGATTCTTGTAGCAGCTTGTCTGCCTGCTGCGCGACTAGAGGAATATAAATCTCGGGCTGGAAAACGCGAGGCGGACCTGAATTTAGGCTCTCAGATGCTTTCTTCGAGATGTCTTTTGTCGGATCTTTATAGTTGTATAAATTCAATATAGGGATAAGCACGAGCTGTATATTCCCTCAGAGGAATGGGCAGTGAAGGCGATTTATTTAATGTCTGCCACTTAAAATATTACTCACTCTGGGATTTCGATCGGGTTTGGTGTGAATGCTCGATGTTGTTGCTGTCTAAGGACAAACTAAATGTCTCAGTCTTCGATTATTCGTTCTGAGACAACGAATCACAATATACACATCATCTGCCAGGCCACTGAATGATGATGAAGAGGGTATCAAGCATATGTCGAATGATGTACATGCACTGGATGATCGAGTTGGGTATACTGAGATGAGAATTACGCATCTGGTATGCAACGGGGTGGGTACACTCAACTGATACTATTAGCTGGTTAACTCGTCAGAAAACCACAGACTTTTGCACTGCGTAAAGTGGATGTTCATGCTTGAATATGTGAGAGTTCGAAGGTTTTCGCCTCCTAGAGCTTTTCGACTAGTGTTATATACCGGTGTGGCTCGCGACAATTAATTTCTAAACGCTACGGGACTTCGTTGATGAATTCGCTCTAAAATCAATTATATCTCAGACTACAAATAAAAACTGCCTGATTTATATTATTTATCATAATCACTTCGCAAGTTGATCTAGGTCAGTGTATAAATATTTTTAGTGTCTCATATTCTCGGTTAGTCATCAAGGTCTACTAATCCCGAACATAGCATTATGAAATGAGTAGCTAATCAGCAAATATTATGTTACAGATTATACTATTGGTGTTCTTTGATCCGTATTCAGTAGGTTTTGATTTTAATGGCAATTATGTAATAAATCATAGGCAACAATCACTTATGTGGATCACTTCATTATTCTAATATAATCGATTTTATCGTTCATTATGAGGTTTTACACAGCGTTATCACTACTTCGAGCTAATAATCTTGTGTAAGGCTTATTTGGAGTTAGGTATACTACGGTCATTTTATTACAGTGAGTTATTCACATGAAGTGCTCAGGAAACATAATGTATAATTATATAAAACTAGCGCTTTCTCGAACGCTAAATAAGATAATCAATATAAAGAAGTGTTTCATCACATGTACTACAACTGATAAAGGTTCATACTCTTGGGAGTGGTACTTGTTATAAGAGGGTTTTTCAAGGGATTAACAGATGATCAGGTCTGGCGACTTCATGATTTTATAGAATAGATCAAGATTTCTCTTTGCTTTGGAAAATCGTGCAATGCACTTGATAAGCACGGTGTTGCTTGTGTCACTAAATCACACATTCATAATTGAGCGCATAGATTACTTGTTAGCTCTAGAATGATAGCGCTGAGAGGACTACAAAACTACAAATATCAATGTATAATATGGACCTTAATAAATAGATGACTCATAAATAACAGGAAGAATTTATATTAACTACCTTGGAATCAAACCAGGCTGCGAAAGTCTCAATAGACGGTGATAGATGCGCACGATGCTCCGAAACCGTGAACACACTTATTCCTTTATTATCTTTTCGCAGTATCTTAATTTACTCGTACGGGATATACGGAACTCTGCTTCTCGACGGTACGTGGCTGCTTTTTTCTGGCCCGTGTTCCGGTCGCAAATACGCCTCTCGCAAAGCGGTTGAATCCCCCTGGGCTGTCGGGCTTGTGACATGTCTCTCCACTGGATATAACAGATAGTGGGAATGTGAAATCCGGGCGAGGGACACTCGCGCACAGGGACGACGCGTGTTCAGGGCTCCGCCCATCTGCGATAGCTAATAGTGGCGATGCAGGCGGCGGCTGTTGTGGAGTAGGGAGAAAGACTTATGAGAGGCTAACGATGCGACATCGGACTGCGTCGCCAATGATTGGTGCATTGCTTGATGGCACGTGAAGGCAGTATTTACAGAAAGCAGATGGGTATGTAGAGTATGGCTAGGCACGCAGGAACGTGCAAAGAGCAGAGTTGCTGTACTGGTGACGAACTGGAAAGTGAAGCTGGTAGTCTGCGACGCCCTGGTAATCGTCACAACTGCATTTGCGGTGACAGTGTCAAGAGGCGATGGCTAAGGAAAGAGCGGAGACAGCAGGTTGGGCAGGTCAGTAGTAGGCTGCTAGGACTAGGAAGCCAGTGGACTGGCGACGTGAGCACATGGCAGAATGTTGTGTAAGGAGATGGTAAGGGTGAGGAGGTATAGGAAAAGGTAGGGAAGGGAAGGCAAAGGATGCAGTAGAGTGGGGATGCTTGTCGCACAGCGGGGCGTTGTGCTATGGAGATGGGAGAGAGTTGATGTGTGAGCAATAGACGAAACCCGGCAAGGGAAGGATCAAGACAGAATGATGCTGGTGGTGACATGAGGGGCGTGGTCCATGTAATATGGCAAGTGAGGTGAGGCACAGGTACAGAGCGAGAGGTGAAGGGAAGGAAAGGGCAGAAGCAGTGGGGGGGTGGCGAATGGCCGGTGACATGACGAGGCGGCAAAGGGCGGCAATATACTTCATCAGCGAGGGGCCGCGCGCGCGAAGACAGCATTCGGCTCTTGGCGGCTTCGCGCGTCGCGCCGTGAGAGATGCGCACGTGAATCATAATCGGCCTCGGCTGCGCCTCCGCTGGCCGGACTCCAGAGGCCGCCGTCGCCTGCGAGACGCCTCCGCTGCACGACGTGCAACGGGAACCAACATCCTCCCCCCTTCTCAGGGGCGGTTCCGAATAATCAATTGGCGCAACTGCAACTTGTTACATAACCGGAGCGCCACTTAGGTGGCATATATTATGCCTTTTTGATTACGGTGAAAGCATCAATTTACGAAAGGAACGTCATTCCATCGGTATAATGCTTGCGAGCGAATGAATGACAAATACATCGAATAATTATATTTATTATTTTATTAGATCGTCATTACCAGGCAATGGATGTTTTATTACAAGTAATATATATAATATTTGTAATAAAGCAATATTGTTTGGCAATGACGACTCATAATTTATTTTCATTGTAACTGCCAAAGAAAACTCACCTACAATCACAATAGTACGTAGAATTTAACATGTCCTGTAATTTTAACTTTTGTCACGATTGCAAAAGTAATTTATACATTTTTTCAGGCGTTAACTTTCAACTTCAAATAATTTATATCAAATTTCCATGGATAGAAAGATCTGAACAGAAGAAGCAACTTTCCTTTCCCATCAAGCTAAGAGGAATTATATAAATTGTCTGGGAAAGTAAAAATTTTCGATTTTAAACTGAGAAATCAATGAAGTTTTTTTATATTTTTAAATATTGTGATATGGTCATCCCTTTTTCTATAATTTATCCCGACAGCGAAAAACGAACATTTATCGCGCCTTTACTTCATTGTCCTTTACATTGCGTAATTGAAGAACTGTTTGTGGTGCGAGGTTTGAAGCCGAAAGCTGCTTGTTCAAGACGTGTAGGCACGGGTGAATTCCGCAGCCTTGTGGCGTATTGGCTCAATCATAACCACCATATTTCATGAATTAAACACAACCCGACTAAAGCCATTGTGCTCACATATGAGGTTCTCTATAAGGCCTATCTCTAGGCTGTTTCAAACGTATGATTTGGGGACCAGAGTGCCGCGCTGCAGTGGCCCACGAGCAGTGGTTTTTTCACTTCATTGTACTGATGGCGCGCGAGCCTATTCTGAATGGAGGGGGTGGCCTCACTCAACAAGAACGGGACCATATCCGTAAGCGCTACCACGGCCGCACCTGGTCCGTCACTTGAGAGTCTGCGCTACACTTAGGAAATCTTTTGCAAACATCCTGCCCAAGAACATGGCAATGCAAGCCGCTCCCTGTTCATGTCATGAACAATTATTTATGTGTTTCCGGCGCGTGCAACTGCTATGGTCATTACTGCCTTTATTGTTGTGCTTGTTTTTTCCTCGGGTGTGGCAAGTGAAATTTGGTCGGATGGATGCCGAGATATGGAGCTTGACCTTCCTTGGTTAGCACGGGTTTTCTTCAACCAGGTATCTTCCCAGCGAGCAACTCCCCGGAAAACTACCTCTAGCTGCCGAGGGTGTGTGTACGTAGTGCATGTAAGTGTTACATGTGTGTATATATAGGGGTGAGGTTAAGTCAAGGGCAGGAAAGATTGCATGTGGTCGTGGGATTGTTAGGGTACTTCTCGCAGGGATTGTATGGTGTTGACCAGAGAAACCACAAATCAGAACTGCCAGCCACTAGAATTAATCTCCATACTGTGGTGAAAGTGTTTTTGATATATAGCTAGTACCGTAAACCCCTGTCATTGTAGGATTCCAATCCTAGGCCGTGTCAAGTCAAAAGCAGTGACATGATTGGTGGCCCCTGGCCAGCTCAACGTTCTTCATGGAGGCGTAAACCTCCTCCGTCGTCTGTGCTCAGATATGAACATCGGACTCCGCCCCACCCCTGCGCATGCCGGCCGCCGCGCGTCCTCCTGCGGGGATGGGAGCGGGAGCGGGAGCGGGACGGGGCGGGGGTGGAGAGGGGGCGGGGGCGGGAGCGGGGAGCGGAGTGGAGCGGGGCCGGGGCGGTGTGGGGAGAGGGTAGCGGGAGGGGAGGCGGGAGCGAGCGGGAGCTGGAGCGGAGGCGGGAGCGGGAACGGGACCGGAGCGGGAGCGGGCGCGGGAGCAGAAGCGAGAGCGGGAGCGGGAGGCGGGGAAACGGTGGGCGGGGGCGGAAGCGGAGCGGGAGCGGGAGGGGACGGGGCAGGAGCGAGAGGCGGGAGCGGGAGCGGAGCGGAGCAGGGGCGGGGGCGGGGGCGGGGGGGGGGGCGGGGGCGGGAGCGGCGCGGGCGCGCGCCTCCCTCGGCATCGTCACCTGCAGCGCGCGGTGAGCGGCATCGCAACCCAGGCGCTGCTCCCGCGGCGCGCGGCGCTTTCTGAATTTAATTCTTATTCAGGAAGGTTTGCGCCAGATGGAAACTGCGCGCAGCGAGCAATATTTCGCGGTCTCTATCATTTCTGCACTCCAAGCAGCTTATAAGGAGCACTGCTGTTTTATATTGCCACACCTCAGCACGTTCAATAAACACGGCAGCCTTCGCGAAGCTGTATCGGTTCTTACCAGTCCGACTTGCTACGATCCTGGCATATGATCAAAATAAAGACGATTAGAATAAAAAATTACTGTAAGAACAAGGCAACAATTATACCATTAGGCACTAAAATGTTACTGGTAAATTTGCTACGAATACAATTTTAGAAATCATAATACCATACATTGCAATGTTGTTCAGAGTGAATCTTTGAAACACTCACAAAAGCTAATAAAACCAAGAATAGTTCGAATCTCGTATGCAATGAATGAATACATTTTTTCTTGTAGGTAAATACATAATATGTTTATAATAAAAACGACATTTCGAAAAGATTTCAAAATGTTTTTCCTTGAAATTAAATTCTCCTTATCTTTCTGTGATAAAAATTTCGAAATAAACATTTCAGAAAAAATAGATGCAAGGCATATTTTCCCCTCTTGTTGTATTTGCCATAAGACTGGATATGAACTAAGCGAACGTATATTTTGATTTAATCGTTCTTCCTAAATATGCACGAGACACAAACAATTCTGTACCAGTCAAAAATCCATTTTATGTATTCAATAAACCGAATTTGTTTTCCTGAGAATGAGAAACGTCGGGGTTCTTCAAAGAATGTGCTGAAAAACACAAAAAAATTTTCTTGGCGTTCCGCACAAAAACAAGTTTAACAGTCAACTCTCTGCCTTCGGAGGAATTCGTCGACAAGTTTCGTCGACACAGGGCGTTGAGCTTACTTATTTCGTTCTTTTGTTCTTTCCTTTCGGAACTTTCGTGCTTCGAGATGGTCAGGAGTCCCGCTGAAATCATTCCCCTCTCCCTTGTTCGCTCTCTCCCTCGCAGTCTTTCTCGATATCAAAAATCGGCTCTTGAGTAAAACTACTCAATTTCTTTCGCAGCCCTTTTTCTCTCAGCGCAAGGGCCATAATTTTCCCTCCTGGACGCATTTAGTTAGCCGAGCATTTTTCCGCCGGGCCGGGGCGAAGGGGCGCAGTGAGGTTGGAGACGCCGCCCCCCCCGGGCGCTGAACGCGGAGGCGGCGGCGGGGTGGGGCAGCGGTGGCGAAGGGAAGGGGCGCGAGAGGGACGGGGCTTGCAGGCAGGTTTAGGGAGGGTGGGTGCGGGGGCGGCGGGGCGTCCGTGGCGGGGAGACAGTGGGGGCGTCGGGGCGTCGGATGCCGGCGGTGGGGACGGGGGTGACGGGGCGGCACGGGGAGTGGCAGGGCGGAGGTGGGCGGCGGAGTCGGGTGGGGACGGGAGGGTGGGAGCGGAGGGGGCCGTGGGGCGGGCGGGAGGTGGGAAGCGGCGGAGGTGGGGGCGGCGGAGGTGGGGGGGCGGAGGGGGGGCGGGGGAGGCGGTCGGGGAGGCGGCGGGGAGGCCCGGGGGAGGCGGCCGGGGAGGGCGGCGCGGCGGCGTGGGCGGCGGCGGCGGGGAGGCGGCGGCAGCGCGGGAGGGCGGGCGCAGCGGCGCGGGGAGGCGGCGGCAAGCGGCGGGGGAGGCGGCGCGCGGGGGTGCGAAGGAGGCGTGGGCCGGCGGGGGTTGAGACGCTGCGCTATAATTGAGCTATCCCGCGGTCTGCTCTCCCTCGCGCTGTCAATTAACTCTGTCATCTCCGAGGGGGAGACTTGGGAGACCGCGAGAGGCGGCGGAAGGCGAAGTGGATGGAGGACTGACTGCGATGGTATGACGAATAAAGGAGAGGAGGCGAAAAGCGAAGGTGAGCGTTGAAAGAAAGTGTGAAATAATAGCTTTATAGAACCAATAAGAAGAAGCAATCGTGCAAGATTTGAAATATAGAAATTGAAATGGCATGGTATGGGAGAATAAAACGGCAAGGAAAATCAGATAATAGAAATATTACTAGATAGAAATATACGAACAATAAAGGATTATTGCGCGAATCGCAGCTCCCAGCACTCTTATCATGTGACGCTACGAATTAGAATGTAAAGAAAACGAGTAGTGAGAATAATTGGAAAGAAATCCATTTACAATATAAATTATAATGATGTATATGCTTTGAATCGTTTGGATGCTGCTAGAGAAGGTGACAATGAAGGGAAAGAATACTGTAAGGTTCACGAGACGACAAGCTTGGATAATACATACATGACTTTTTGTAAAATATGGAAAAGTAAAGGATATGGAAGGTAGATTTATTGATAAGATGAAAGAAAAGGGAATACTTGCAAGAAAATATTAGGAATCCCGAAAAAGTGGTTAATAAATCGGGTGTTGAAAGATGATGAGTTCGCAATGATGTGGAGGCAGCGACGGCCAGGAGGAGAAAACTGATGGACCACAGGAAGGCGTGGAACAAGCGCAGCGGCTGGCGCAGGGGGCAGCGCGCGGCGGCCGGAGGGACCGGAGGCTGCAGCAGCGAGGAGTCAGAGAAGCGCTTGCGGGAGCAGCGCCGTTTTCACTAACGCGTTTGCGCCGAGGCCCC
>BOPP01000686.1:0-17170 GCA_017312745.1 Gryllus bimaculatus | reverse complement strand
AAAATTTGAAAAGGTTTAACCCCAATTGAAAGAAACTTTTGGGGGCCCCCCAAAAACTGTTCATAGAACATTTTTGTTTGGAAAAAACCCGGCTTGTCCGAAAAGAAAAGGTTAAAATTTTCATAAAAAATTTGGGAGCTTTATTTTTTAGGGAAATATTTAGGGAAAAAAATTTAATTTGAGTTTTTTCATTGTTAAACGTGAAACTTTTCCCCCAAAAAAATCAAAATATTTCCCCCATTTTGTAAAAAAAAACCTCGGGGGGGCCCCGGACCAATCGTGGTTAGGGGGTTAATTCTAAAGGCGCAAAAATAATTATTTTTTTGGAAAAAGAAACCAATTTCGTTTCAAAAAAACGGGTTTTAAGGGGCTAGGGCTTTTGGACCACAAAAATAAAAAAACCAAACGGGGAAAGGGAACTTGTCCCATTGAGGAGGGAAAATTCCTGTTTTATGTTGCAAACCGCGTTTGCTGTTTCCGGTTGCAGGCCGTTTGTTTTTCTTCGGATGGGGAAAAACCAGAACAGGGGGGAACAGATGTGGCCAGACGTTTTGAAGGAAAAAAAAAAATAAAAATTATTCCCACTTTTTCAGGGGAATGGAGGGAAGGGCCCCAGAAAGAAGGGTGTAATTTGGGCATTTTTGTTTTCCAAAAATTAGAATCCCCATTTTTTTTCCTTAAAATTGTTGCGGTTTGATTGAAGTTGATTACCATTTACGGGGTTTATTAAATATGGGCAAATAAAAGGCTTTCTTTTTACCAAACTTTTTGTCACCCATTTGGTGAAAGGGGGGCCCCGTTTATAGTTATTTTTTACTTGAAAGCCGTTTTTAAGGCGGCCAAATTTTCCCAGAAAAGAAACTTTTTTCTTTCAGGAAAAAAGGGGCCTGTTTCTTGGTTTTTTTAAATTTTGGCAAAATTTTTTAATACGTAGGGAAGAAAAAAAAAATTTTACTTTTATTTAATTTATTTAAAAAAAAAACAACCTTCCGGGGGAAAAGTGGGGGGACGTGTGGAATTACGGGCAGGGAAGAAAGTGGTAATTTTCCTTTTTTTTTTTTGCCCCCCACGTTTTTTTTTCTTAATTTTTCTGGATGTTCCTTTACCCTGGGGGCTTAAGAGAAAGGGGAAAAAAAAAATGGAAAGGCGGTTTTTGGGGCATTTGGGCAAAGGGGGGCAATTTTCAGCTATAGATCGGGGCCTTGTTTCTTAGTTTTTCCCTTATCGTTGTTTTCCTTTTTCCGCCAAATAAATAAACTTTCCGTTTTTTTTTGCCGCGAGGGAAAAAAAAACAATGGAAGGAACGATTACTTTTGTATTAAAAAAAATTTTTTCCCCCCCAACTGGAAACCACCAAAGACCGGTGTGCCCCCACAAATTTAAAGGTGAGGTTGACATTTTGTTTTGGGAAACCCCGAAGGCCAAATTCCAAAGGGGGACGTTTCTTTTAAGGGCCGGGGGCTTCGCTTCAAAAGAAAATCTGGGGAAAAAAAACCGGACAAAAAAACAACTTTTTGGATTTTCGGAAAGATTAGGGGGTCCACTGACCCCCAGGGGGAAGATTTGAAGGGGGTAAAACAATTTTACAAGCTTACAAGGGGTTTGTTTAAAAAAGTAATAACCAGGGGGGGGGAAAACCAAAAGGGGTAAAAATGGCGGGGGGCATAAAAAATAATAATTGTTATTTAAATTGAAATTTAACTTTTCCGCAATTTGAATTTTGCTCAAGTTTATTTCTTTTAATTGTATAGAAAAAAATCAAATTTACGGCAGAAAAAGGGGAATTTTTTACCTTTAGGGGGGAACTTTTAGGCTGGCGTATCGTTTAATTCCACGGGCTTTTAATGCCCAGGTTTCTGGGAAAATGTTATTAAAATTAAAGTAATGTTATTGTTGTTTTGAATAATTTGGTGTTTGTGTTTGGGGAGCAAGTTTGATTTTAACCTTTGTACCCCGGAATATTTTTGGAATTAATGGGTTTAATTTAACCTCTTAGGTTGTTAGTTTATTTAGGAAACATCCGGGGCAGTTGCTGGAAATATATTTTCCCCACCCTTTGATAAGAAAATCCAATTTTTTTAACAAAAAAAATTTCCCACCGATTTTTCGAAACCAAAAGAGGAACAAGGTAATTAAAATTGCCTAGCTTTTAAAAAAAGGAGGAGGGGCGCTTTTTACAAGAATTTATTTGTTGTTGGAAATGTTTGTTAACCCTATTCGTTTAACCCAATTTTTGATTTTCAAATTTGAAGGGTCGTAACAAAAAATTTGGGCGGAATGGGGAAATGAAAGGATTGTTCTTTTGAAAGGTTCTTTAAGGGGGCATTTAATTTGGGAAAACTTTTTAATTTTTGTGGTTCTATTAAGTTTAATTGGGCGAATTTCCCAATTAAGTTTTTTCCACTGAAATTTTTTATGGAAAAGGGGACCCCAAAAAAAGTTTTGTTTTGTTTCCCCGAAAAACAAAATTTCCAGTTTTAAAAATGGCATATAGGTTTTTAATTGTTCAATGGGATGAAACCAAAGGGAATTGGTTTATTTTTGAAAAAATGGGACAAAAGACGATTTTTGTAAACTGGTTTTTCCCATTTTTCCATTTTTAAACCTTTCAAATTTTATTTTAATTTTACTTTTTAATTTTCTTTAAATTTTTTAAACCTTTGGGAAACCGGATTAATCATCTTGAATATTTTTATTATTTGGTAAACGCTTAAAACCTCTATTTGCAAAGATAAATTAAAACCACTTTTTTCGGATTAAAACTTCTTTTTTTTTCCGTTTTCAAATCGTCGGGGAGAGAAAACCGGAAAGGTCGACATTGGCGCTCTCGTGCTATTGCCAAGTGAACATACAGCTGGAATCTCTAAGGGGGGATTTCCCTCGCGTCCGCGGCCAACAGTTCTGATGGTTCAATTTCTCTTATTTAGACTCCTACAGAAAAAACGAAAATGAGCGGGAGAAAATGTTTTCGTGTTTTCCTTATGATGTGTATACAGTTTAGGCTTTCCGCCCTTATATAATGTGTGCGCGCGATCCTTGCTCCCTCTTTGCCGGTTCTTCTTTTTTGGGGTTTTTCCTTGAGGTTTACTTTTTTTTTTAAAGGTAACAAAATTTTAAACCCAATGGAAGCGAGAGAGAGCTTAGGTGGAACCCTTGGTGAGCGAGAGAATGATTTGGGATATATATACGTCCTTTTTCTCCTTCCGCCACTTTCTAATATACCGGACTGAGTTAATTTTTTTGCAAACAAGGATCCCTCAATAGATTTTTGATTTTCCCCTCAAATTTAAAGAGACCCACCTCCGTCGCCGGAGGCTAATATCCCAAACTTTGGAAAGAAAAAATAAAATTTTTAAAATTTTTCCTATTAAGTTGCTTTTTGGTTAATTTTCCATGATGGAGGGAACGGGAAAAAAAAACAATCTTTTTAAATAAAAAAAAGGAAAACTTAATTGGAACTCTTTTTTTTCCCCATAGGAATTTTGGGGTTTTTCTAAAAATCCGTTGTCTACAAACGCTTTTTTCGTGGTTTAAACCAGGGGGGGAAATGTTTTTAATTTCCCGTAATAAAGGCTTCCACCCCCCGGCCCCCTTTAGGTGTTGCGTTTATATTCAACTATTGTTAAAAACCCAGAAAAGTTTAAAAGGCTTTTTTTACCATGTTCGAAAAAGAACAAAAATTGTTTGGACTGAAGGTTTTCACCAGAAAAAAACCCCATTTTCACGGAACAAGAACCGGAAATTTTCTTTTGCTTCTTATTTTTGGGGCTATTTTGTCGCGCGTTTGGGGGGACCAAAAAAACCATTTTTTCTTTGCCCGTTAATGGAGAAAGAAACCCGTTTGGTTTAATTTTAAATCTTAACCCTCTGGCGAAGGGGGCAATTTCATGGGGGGCCTTTGGGAAAATGGAAATATTTGTTAACAAAAGGGGTTTTCTCTCCGTTTTTTTGGCAAATAAATTTTATGGGAGGGTGGGGGAGAAAAGGGGCCCAAGTGTCTGTTAAAATACCGTTGGAAAACTTATTAAAAAAAGTGGAAAGATTTGGCCCAGAAATTTAAATCACTTAGTTTAAAAACCTTTTGGAGGTGTATTTTCGGGGGGCCCCCAAGCTTCCGCGGAAGGAGAGTCTATCTTAAATTGGGCAAGGGGAGAATTTGTATCTCAATATATATAGTTTTTTCGATTCGGCCACGACATCCCCCCAAATTTTTGTAATTTAGGGGGCCTTAAAGAGGAAAATTATTGGGGGGGGTTTGAAAAAAAAATAAGTTTGGGAGTTTTTTGGGGAGTTAAAAAAAACCCAAAATTTAGGGGCAGTGGGCCGTATTGTTTTGTTAAGGTTTTCCGGTTCGGGAAAGGTGTTAACAAACAATTAATCGTTTTCCTTTTTTTTCCCCAACTGCTTGTTTTTGTTTGGGGAATTGATTTAAAGGGCGGGAACCCCAAACCACGGATTGAATAATATGGGATTATTTTTTTCAAAAAAAAAAACAAAAGGAAAGTTAATAATAAAAATGTATGAAATAAAAAAATTAAAACCAAAACCAAAAAAAAATTAAATTTCTGATGCCTTCCCATTGGGGGTTCCTCATTTGTACATAAAGGGGGCAAATAATATGACAGTTTCATTTTCATATATTCAGTTAAGAAAGAGAAAACTTAAAAAAACAGCCACAAAAAGAATGAAAAAAAGATAACACTCATTGTTACGCGGAAAAGGGAACTTACCCCTCAATATCAGAAAGGACCGCTCCCCTACGAAGAAGGAATATTTAAAAGGCCCGCGTTCCTTTATAGGCCCGAGTCGGGGGGCCTAGCCCCTTCCGGGCTAAATAGCGCGGGAAAAGCAATCCTTATAAACGGGCCTAAAATATCATAAAGGCCCTCCCCTGAGGGCCCGAGGGCCCAGGGCCCTCCCATAAGAAGGCCTCCCTCATAACCTACCACGGCTCTCCTAGTCCGGGGCAAGGGGGCTAAAGTCCCTAGAATTATATAAAGGCTTATTGATAAGGCCGCGAACTCTAACAAACAAATTCAATTAATCAAAATACCCCCCACGGGGTGGTCCGGCCTCACGTAACGGACATCTTGGGGCCTTCGCGTTTCCCCTTTTTTTTCTTTGGTTTTTTCTTTGCCTTCCCTTGCGCAAGGAAAATCTAAATATATGCCAAAATCTGCTCTCTATAAAATTTACAATTTATATATATGTGCCAAAAGAGACAACCATTCTTTTTTTAAATATTTTATTTTATATTTATAAAGGTTTACTCCTTGTTTGAGTAGGCGGCGGCCATTGAAACCCCAAACGAACCTTCATTGACTTATTCAAATCGTGGCCAGCCCAAGAAATTTTAGGTAATTTTTTCAATTGTCGCTTATCAATTTCCACACACACAGTGAATTTATTAGTGAGAACGATTATATATATGTTATTTTTGTAAATTATTCACTCCTCGAGGCGGACCTGACAGGACAATCGGGGGCAACAATGGCGTAATTTTTGTTAACTCCCAAACTGCACTAGGTTGTTTCCCCAGTTGAATTCTCTTTTAGCCCCGGATTACATTGGTATCTGTGGGCGATCCATTTAATTTCGATGCATTAATTTATCGAATTTCGTTCTGTGCGAGAGACTCGGAGTTATGTAATTTCTGGCAGAAATGGAATCTATTCATTGCTTTATAAGTATCACGTTATTAACATTGTGAACATCTTGAGGCTTTTTTCCAACCTTCATGATTTAATTCAAATGCACAAGACATAATTAAGCCCCAGTTTAACCGATGAATTTCAGATTGCGAAGGTGCAGTTATGTCTTTCGCTATGTTTAGTTATTTATATTAATACACTCTTACGTCTTTACATACCCAGTTTTGGATTAAGTTGCAAGAATGTTTGGTCATCTGCTGCGTTATTTTAGCAAAATTAGAGCAATGAATTTTCGTTTTTTGGTGCTTTATTACATTCTTCGCAAGCAAAACATGTTTGGGTTGCTCCAAACATTATGTTTTAAAGTCGGTGTTATTTAATGACATTAGTTTAAGATACCTTACAGCAAAGCACCCGTAGGGCGGTGGGACCGTTTATGCTAACGACAGAGTGATAAAACATTTCTTGGTAAACACGAAGCGTTTTAAGGACACGGATTTAGGAAAACCCAAATCTTATGGAAGATCATAGTTTCTTTTATAAAGATGTCCGTCTCATCCGATGGATAAACAAAGGCAACATATAGGATTTATTTTAATTTTTTCCCAAAAGTTTCCGACGTCTTTAGATAATAACATTATCCCTTCAAAATATAACGCTTAGTTATTTGGAAATCCATGTCGTTATGGTCTTCTTATTACTCTGGAGGAATTAAATTGGGAGGTACTTAGAGAAACCGGCACGTAACCTTCAGAGAAACAGAGAATTACCAGACCTATATGGAATGATAAGGCGACCACCATTTATTCTATACATCACATTTTACACCATTCAATTGAACAATTAGCGAAATAGGGATTCCTGACAATCCTTTATATCAATCTTCCATACAATATACCGTTAACACTCTTTCGTTCTCTCCGTACGAATTTAGAAGAAAACGGAGAAGAAAAGATTATCGAAAAAACAGTTATATAAAGTCAGTTGCTTTGCAATGAGCCACGGGGGATTTGACCATGACATAATAATAATTATCAGGATGATTATAAACCTCCGGGCTTTTCAGAGTAATAAGAAATTGTGGGTTCCCCACCGAGGGTCAACTCAATAATGCCAAGTAAATGAAGCACAATCAAACAATGTTTACAATTTGTCTGTTGTCGATTTCCACAAATACAACAATCTCTGCCTACACTCCTCCATTGATAAATTAAACTATATCCATTAACTGATGTATCGGGGTGAAACTCTAGACACTTTGTTGGCGTAAAATCCCATAACGTTCAGGTGGAAGACCTAGAGAGAGGAGTGGCGATCGCCATTAAATTAAGTGGTAGCAGACACAGACAATTAAGTGTCTATTTACTGGCCCATCAGACTAATATCAGAAGTCCTGTCAAATCCATCTCCGCACAATGTGTTTACGACTCTCCAAACCATGAATCAAATTGTAAAACGAATAGTTAAACAATTCACCAAACACATAATCTTGTAAGCCTCTCTTTATTAGAGTCTAGGCCATTTTGACAATTTAGCGCTTGTCTCTTGATTTTTCGGAATCGGTTGATTTTGTGTAAGAGAATGAAATGACTACGTCAAGGAGTAGGAGGAATATTATCACAGAACAAACTGCATGATTGTCTTATACTATTAATATCTACTCGATATATTTTTTGGTTTTATTAACACATATTCATCGATTTGGTAACAGTGAGGTCGACCCTCACAACAGCTACACAACAAAACCAAAAATTCATCCTATCCACATAGGGGTAGGCATTGAGCTATAATTATACCTATTTTTCAGGATGGGCATTTAGCCGATGTCAACGAGTCGCAGTACAGCCACTGCTTTTAAGTTTTCTAAGCGTCACACAAACCTCTTTTCCTTGCTGCCAATATCAATTTGATTTCTTATACAATTTAAAGACAATACTGTTTAGCATCAAGGATGAGTAAAGATATGGAAACATTAATTGAGGAAAAGGATTTTTATTATTATCCCAATATATAATTATGCCAGATTATTACCACTTTAAGGGAATCACTGCCCAGGAAGTGATAGTTGGAATCGGGTATACTTTGTAAGACGAAACGTATATAGTACCAGGCTGGTAAGGAATGATCCTCAATTCTTCTGAGGAAGGGCAGTACACAGGTGAACACCCCTATCTCGATTAAGTTGGAGTTGGTCCAGTTTGGGCCGGGCGAGTCTGTTGGATCTGTGGAAATGCTGGGAGAAGGAAAGAAGGGAAAAATTAAAAAGTGGCGTAAAAGGACAAGTTCTAAAGACTGTCCCCTTGATGGCTTCGGTCCACCTAAATTGTATACTTTCAGACTTAATTGTGGTGGCAACACCTCCAAAGCCGCTCTCTGGTTTTCAGTGAGAAAATAGTTTTATATACAAAGGGATATACGTAATCTCACCAATGATTATTGATCAGCCAAAGGCCAGCCGAAAAGATAATAATTAAATTATGAGCGCTTTTAATGACATGATTCTGAGATCTTGATTAAGCAGAATAGCAAGCCAAGAATCATATTAAGCTGATGGGGTTGCCCTTGCCCAACCATAGACCCAAAACGCTCATTTCTTTCTCTAAGCCAGAGTAGGCAATCCCAAAAATATATAGAAAAAACACTAAAGTGGGAACAAGAGAGATACAAACTTGCCTCGTATCAACGTCACTCTCCGTTGTATGCTTTTTGTTTTTTAGATTATATAATAAAATAATAAGTAATGTTTCTTTCTTACGTGATTATTGCATAAATGTTATATAAGCAACGAGAAACAGGCTTTTTTATCTAGAAAGTAGTGTCTTTCGTTGGATAATGCTTATAAATATGTAACTCAAAATTAATACTATAAAATTCGGCCGCCTTTCACCTATATTGTATATCTCACCAAGAAGTGGTTCTTATTATATAAATTTAACGAGCCTCACATTGACAAAGTTTTTTTTTTATATCCGTCAGCTGATCAGATCATACTTATATATCATCCGCAAGCATATAATGATTGCATCTTAAATCTGCGCGGATGCGCCATCTACCACTCCCATCGTGGGCTCCCGACGTCGTTCCTTTGATATAAATGTGGATATAATTTAAATATATTAATTTATTCTTTTCAATTAGACTATATCTGTCTTGTCACAATATCTGTCTGTTCTGTCCATCTGTGAGTATCACTCCACGCGCTGCGCACGACCGGGACGAGGCAAACAGAGTATATGACACATCATAAACCAACAGGATTGTTGAACCTTCTTTCCTCATAATGAACATTCTCCTTGTTTTTGTTTATATTTTTTGTTTGGTCAATGCTAGTTCACACCCCATAAAACACACGTAATTTGACGATTGAGCTCCCCTTTCATTTTTAATAAATAGATATAATTTTAGGCTGAATTATAAGATATAAAATTTCTATATCTACTCGGATATTTTTTTGTCCTGTGCGATGTTTTTCTTTAAAATGAGAATATTTTTGATTTTATGGTGATGTTGAGTATCTTGTGTACATAAGAAAACTTTCATAATATTAATTCCTAAAATATCTCTAAAAAAATAGCTTCATTATATTTTTATTTGAATAAGATTATTAAAACACTTAATTTAATCGAAGAACCAGCGATACAAGAAACTGTTGGAGTGAGAGGGCAAGTGTCCGTCGATTTGGGGTTAACTTGCTCAATTTGTAAATATTGGCTCAATTAATTAATTCAATATTTTATTTTCTGACTTTCTTTTTCCAGAACCACGAAGAAACGTACCATTAATTTTTGTGTGTGATATTATTATTAACTAATTAAGTATTGGGATGTTTTGTTCGTTTTTTTTTAATATCTCTTTCTTCCATTATACAGATCTGGTAAAGGTAAATAATAGGATAAATGCAATGAATTTAAAGTGAACGTATACTTATTTGTGAGTCTGTTTTTCTCGTATGTATATTTTTGTTCAGTATGAACACTATCCATATTTTTTGTGATCAATAATAATTTATAATAATTAACATATATAAAACGATATATTTATAACTCACTTACGCAAAAGAGCTAGGCCCTGGCAGGATACTTATTTAAGATTACTATTGCTTGTTCCTCGATATATCGAGCACGCGACCAGAATCGGTCTAAAAACAAGGTCGCTGCAGGGTCTTCTTTTCTGCGAATGTAGTGAGACTGTTGCCGGTAATATTGCCTAGGAAAATTGAAAATTGCGAAAAATAGTAAACTATATGTGTTGTTCCTGCATGGCGAGATATTTCATTTCAAAGCTATTTTTTCTTCACAAACACCCTGCGCGTCAGACCTCCTGCAAACTGGGTTTATTGTACAATTAGGTCATCTGTTCAATTATTAAAGGATCTTTATCGTATCATTTTTTTTATATCAACGGGATATTCTTCCGCACATGTTACTTAGATTAACGAAAATAAAGGGGTGGATTTATCTCAAACAGCAGATCCTAAGTATTTTCTTGAAAATTTTCATTGCAGATGTAAGTAAAGGACGAAAAAAATGTCGCAAACGGGCCTACAGTGTGTCGGATGAACATTCTGAAGTTTTTGAGAAAAATGCAATATGGTGTTAATGGAAAAAACAATGAGGATGTGATTATTAGTCTTGTTTTGATCCTTTTGACTACATAGTCGGTACCCAAACTGTTTTAATATTTAGCGTCTTGCTAAATAAGTGTATAAGTGTTTTGCTTTTTGCAAGATATTTATATTTATCCCCAACTTTTTTTATCTAGAATCCATTCAAATTCGAAGCTTCTAGAAGAATATTCTATTAATTTTAATATTCCAAATCGTTCTTACGAGCAAGAAATATAATGATAAGCTAGTGATTTTTTATAAATGAAAAATAAATTTTAATCTATTATATTAATATCTTTCTTCAAAAAATAAATTCACGTCTCCACCGTAGTTTTATAAATATCAGTGGTAAGAACATTTCGTAAATTACGCAAGCTCTTTTTTGAAAATTCTGTGTGAACTACTTCGTAAAAAGTGTTTTCAAGTATGTCTTAACTGTGCAGTGTAAACATTTGTTTGTAATTAGTAGATTTGTCTCTTTAAGAATGCTGAAGTAGTAAAACAATGAACATGGTGGTTGTGGTAGATAAGCGATCATAGATCGTTGCTACTAATTTGGTGCTTTTTCAAAGAAAACACATTTTTATCAATGTATTTCCCCTCGAACAGAAGCAACGTACGAGTTATACTAATGGGGTGTAAGGTCCCCCCAATAATTTGACTATATCTTAATATTCTAAATACTTTTTTAACAGTTGATAAAGAGTGCGTGTCTTAAATTTTGAGAATTTAAGAAAAATCATCTCATGAGCACAATTTTCAGTTAAACATGGTAAATTTGAAAACCTAGAGGTGGCTCTGTTTTAGGAGTAATTCGTAGGTAAGATGATGGTAAAATGACGGAAGGGGGACACACCTATGTTCAAAATAAAAGGAATCTACTGTCATGCACATAAATGCTTTTCACTTAAACCGTCTTAAAAACTACATATATAAGAAAATGTATTTGTATCGATATGCGCGGGTAAGGAACGTTCTACTTTCCTGTCCTCTCCGTCACCGGTAATGTTGTTATTTCTCCAATTTTATATACTTCAATATTATATCTTCTAATAGTATTTGATATTTTAATAAGGCTAAACATAAAAGTTATATATATAACGTAATCTAATGTAAGTGGGGGTAGAAGGTACGTACTGAGCTCATTTTTTTCTCGATTTCCCAGAAATATCTTTAATTATGTTTCCATGTTTATTTTAATCTATATAATAGTTATACCGCTGGTTTAAAACTAATTTAATATAAATTGGGAAGATACAGTTAAAAGATAAAATTATGATAAACATACAAAAATATTTAAAATTTTTAATATAACAAACAACTTTAGTTAGTTTTAGAAACTCCAGTTTGAAAAAACTGAGGTTTCTAGTTTTTAATGTTTTCCACAGAGTTGAGCTATTGTAGTTCATACAAAACCGTAGTAGTTCATAGATTCAGCTATTACAAATCAGGTAAGATTTTTTCTTAAACTGGGCTAACGAGAATTGAGTGAACTGCGGCCCCTAAATACCTACTACTCTTAACCCTAACAAACAAAAGGAGAGTTGGTCAAAACCACGTGCGACAATACGATAAGATTAAAACTTTATGTTCCAGAAGCAAAACAAGGGTCCTATCTCAGCTACAAATAACAAAAATGTATGTATCATAACATGGTCAAGATCTCATCTAAAATTATCAAAATAATTATGGTTAATGGTTATCGAGACGAAATTGGAAAATAAACACTACATAAAGTCTGTGCACGTAATCATTCTATAATCCTATTGTGCTCTACCATTTTTCATGTTATTTTCTTTTTAATTGTTTAAATAAATTTCTAACAAGTTTTTATTTGTATTAGTGGAGATACGGTTGTGAGGTATGGGCACCCCGTATGAGTGTTTTCTCTGTGTTCAGTGACAGCAGCAGGGCAAAATATTGAATCGCCGGAATTAAAACATTTCTTTTGACAGGTTCTTGCCTCTGGAGCGAGAGTGACTATTCAATTGTTTAATTCAGTGGGGGCCGCGCAAGCGAGACTGCAACACTTGCTGGCCATGCACGTTCTGAACGCCTAGTTTCCCTAGATCTGCATCTTTGTTAAGCGAAAAAAAAATAGAAAAATTTATTATTACAATTCTGAGATGAGCGGGTCTCTTTTATTTTTTTATCATAATTTTCTATAATTTTAAATTCTTAATCCGTTGGGTTTTGGTCATGAAAATTAAATTATATCGCCAAGCTATTATAGTTCCGAAATTGAGGAAATGCGAAATTTTGAAATTTATGGTGTCAAGTGTTCGAATTGCGTGCGTCGATAAGGTAGTTAAAGAAATATTGTAAGAAAATGATTTTACCTCATTGCGAAACGGATTTAAAGGGATGTGAAGGAGCGTGGTTTTATTCTAGAAAGGATATTAGTATATTATGAAAAAAAATGTAGCATAGGAAAGGCTTTATTCGCCCCCTTGAAAAATGTTTTGAGGACACTTTGTCTCGAAGGAAGTAATCCCACCAGAGTGACCCAGCCGTACAAAAGAAAATCCCTAAACAAAAAGGGAGTACCCAAAAAAAAAACTACAATACAATAGGACAGCTGTAGGTGCAGAGGATAAAATTAGACAATATAATAAATAAATATGAAAAAAAGAGAAAGATTAGGAATGGTCTTATAGTTTCTATAATCCTAAGATGCTGTATCGCTATCGTGTTCCAACTATATCTCATATGACTATTTTTTGCGTTGACATATTCTCCCAAGGGTCTAGAAAATTTTATGTGTAAATGCAAAATTAGTTTCTCTAGGATAATCTTTATCCAGAATATTATCCCGCGATAAATAAACTGGATAGTAAAAAATTATATTTTCAATCTATTTCAATATCTATGTGTTTCTTCGTACATTTATACATTTCATGTTTATAGGAGGGGGAGAAACACACCGTCTAAAGAACACACATGAGAACTCAGTGCAAATACTCTCAGTTTGGTTTTTGAAGCGGGTACCACGGAAAAATCGCGATCACGTAGCTCTTCCACACCCAGTGAAATCGTGATTCCATTTTTTTTTAATGTCTTTGTGAGGTGTGTGTAGTGAACTGAAAAATAAAAATATATTCTACAAAAATTACTGGAACCTCCTTATAGCACAATGACATTCCATTCGTGGTAGAGTTTATAAAAGGGAAAAGGAGGGGATTTACAAGACGTAATTGTCACGCTTTTTTTTTTCATGGATTATAGTATGAGTATAAAAAAATCTACGAAAAAAAAATTTGAATGGTTTTCAAAAGCTAGCTTTTTGTTTGTTAGATCTTCTGTAAATTTTGTGATGTAAAAGAGGGGGGGGTGGCTGAAAAAAAACCGACCTCCATCTTGCCCCTCGGAAATGTTATTGCGATAGCAAGAAGGATAATTCTAATGAAAAGAGGCCGGACTATGGCAATTATATTGCAAGGCTTTTCTGAATTTAGCACAAACGTGTAAAGAGGGGTAAAAGTTGAGAGAGAAATGTATTGATATAACCATCTTTTAATAGTTTGTACCGTGTAAGCAGGGGTATGGAAAAGTGAATTGCTCAAGTTAAATCAGTTTTTGTGAGGGCCTGAGTAGTAATTTAAAATAGAGAGAAACTTAATAAGAAAAAGGAAGAAAATAGCAGAAATTCCACTGAAATACATAGAATAAATTTCGCGTGTAAAAGTTACGCACCAGAAGCAATTCTGCACAAGGTACTTGCGTGTTTTCATGGGAAATTTTCCGGACTTGGATTCAAAGCACAGATAGCAGCAAGATGTGAAACAGTTGTTCTATTGTTGACCACGCTCGGAAAAGGAACAACATTTACGAGCGCAGTGGCTTATCCCCGAGTGGTACATTTCTATGAGCCCAACATTTCCCGTACTACAGATCACTAAAATTCTACCCTATTCTCTTTCTCAAATCATTTGTGCTAAAGAGGCTACGTGGTATGAAATTTCTGTCCTTTTTACCTTAAACGCAACGGTCATAGTATTTTTATCATTTATTTCAAAAACTGCAATTATAAAAACTTTCGTCAGACAGGCGTTCTCCGATTCTCTTGGCGCGCGTGCGCCGGCAGCGCAAGAGCGCCGTGGCTGGACGGACCCGCAGGAAGGGGAGGGCGGGTTGGCGTGCGGGCGGGGCGAGAGAGACGGACCTTCGTCGCCCTTTTCGCATCCCAGTGCCGTTCGCCTCGCGAAACCGTCCGCCCATACTGCGTAATTCAATAGGAGCCGGTGGAAACGCGTGGGGTGTAGCGCGCGGTCCTCCTCTTCTGCCGCGCCGCCCCGCGACGCCCGCTCTGACCTTCACCCTCACCCCCCTGTCCGTCCGCGTCGGCCAGGCTCGGCCCGCGCTGTCTTCCCATGCGGTACTCGCGCTCTTTTTGTCCCGTCCCCGCTCCGCTCCCTTGCCAGCGCACTCGCCCAATAATGCAAAAAACTATATATCGCAAGCCGCGAACGAGCAGTTTCCACCCAGACTTCCTTCCTGACGAGCCGTACGGCCGAAGCAGCGAACATTATCTACCGCTACCATGCAACCCAGCCGAGCGGACCTGCGCTCGCCCCTGTCCCCGCCCCGCCCCGCCCCGCCTCCCGCCCCGCTCCCGCTTCCCGGCCGGCGCGCGCCCCTCATCTCCGCGCCACTGCCTACTCGTCCCTCACGCCGCGGTCTCTGAAACGGCACAATCGCACCCGGGCCCGCGCCACCGCTCTGAGAGTGGCCGGAGGGATGTGCCATGGCCGCCGACGGGGCTGAAGAGTTGCGAAAGCATGCTGCACACGCGGGCGAATACCCCCGCGTGGCGGCGGCGCATGGGTGGAAAAAGGGCCGGGCGGGCGGTGGTGGGGCGGGGCGAACGGATTAAGAGAACAAGCGAATCAGGCAAAGGAGGCAGGCAAAAGGAGAAAGAAGAGGTGCGGAGCGGAGGAATTTGTCTTTTTAACTGAAAAATAAAAAAATAAAATTTTTTTTTTCGTATTAAAGGAATAAAAAACGCCGTGGGTTAGGGAGGCCGGCAAGGTTGCGGACCGGGGCGAGGTTGAGCCTAAGGTTATCTCTTGTTCAGCGACCCGCATTTGTTTTCTCCCTCGATTTGACGACTAAATTTTCGGGACCTGCGGGCTCGAGGCGAAGGGCGTGCGCGGCGCTCTTGGCGAAGCACGGTTGAGGCACGTAGCGCGTTGGAGCAGAGATGGGCGGGTGGGCGCTTGTGGTGGTTGTGCGCGCCGACCACAAAGGGCGGGGACGAGGATTCGGAAACGCTCCGGGTCGCGTCGTATCTTCGGGGAGCGTTCGGGGACGCTTGTCCTGCTCGCGCGAAATTTGTTCCGTGCAGCTTCATCTTAATTAGGCAGGATTCTGGGGGAAAATGTCGATTCTTTCTTTCGTGTCGGCTTTACGAACCCGTCTCGTTCTGTCCGATCTACGCGGAACGAAAGACGAAGTGAGCGCGACCAAATAAGCGTCGATACCGACTGATGACGGACTACAGGTTTGGCAGTCAATAACTTTGGGAAATTATACAAATATCAACTCAACATGTTATTCTTGATTTATCTTAAAAAATATTAAACAATTTAACATATTATTATTTGTTTACTGTGTAATATATTTTAACACAGGAAAACAGCCACAAATCCATTATATAGATATCAAACGTAATCTATTGGACTATTATTTTATTGTTTATAATATATTTGAATTGAATCGTTTTAAAGACTGCCAGGAAATAACATAAAAATATGTACCTTGGTGAATATTTTTAATCACTAGGATGTTTATTGTACGCACTTTATTTTTCTTGTTCACCTGGTATTCAATTAGAATCAATTTACACCACACATTTTTGTAGACGATCTGCTATGTATACACTTACAATGTATAGCAATTTAATACTGTGTAATTATACGATCCTAATAAACATAATAGAAACTTATAAGAATGAATATATTGTTTCTGATAATTTTTATTTTTATCATCTCGTCATCAGAAATGGAGTGAAGAATACTTAAATGAATTATACTATAAAATGTACATACAAACAAATTACTAATCGAACACATTACTAGATTTCAATTCCACGACCTTTCATTTACTTGTAATTAAATGTTTCCAGACATCACAAATTGTGGTTTTAATTTTAATCGATAAATATGTGGAATTACTTAATTTTACAAAAGTTAATATAGTTTAAAGATTAATACTTTTTTTGCAGACATTGTAAAAATAATTTCAAATGGAATGTAATTACTGAGATCAATATAGATGAAGTCATCAGAATCTCCAACAAACAATAGAGACAATAGTAGACGCATAAGCAGTCTACTCTAAATCAACGCTCTAGACCCTTGCTCCCAGAACCACTATAAAAAGTTTTCTGGAAAGAAATTTTAATACACGTCTACCCCCAAAAATATTTTCAAACCTGAATAAGAGGTCCGTGAGAGCAACAAACGTGAATTTAATACCTCATCCTGCCGTCGTAGGCGACGCTGCGCGACGAGGCCTGAACTCGCGTCCTCCCTTCACGAAGCGCCGCCGGCCTCGTCAGCGCCGTCAGCGCGTCAACACCGTCAGCGGCGTCAGCGGTGCTGCGCTGACCCCGCACCTGTCTCTCATCCGCGCAATCCTGCCCAAACAGCTGCGTCTCCAAAACGCGACCCGAAATTTAAACGTATCTGCGCACTTCAGTAACCGTTACGCATCTCATTTTCGAAAAAAATTTCGACTCCCTAGAAAATTGCGACACCGCCCGAAAATCAGATCCCGGGGCAATCAGGGCCGCGCCGCAGCGCCGAGCGGGCGGCGGGCGGGCGGCGGGCGGCAGCAAAGTACCCCAAAATAAAAGAAGAGGACGGGCTGATATGCAATTTGACTGCGGGCCGGGCAGCGGGCTGGCGGGGTG
>BOPP01000685.1:4827-17286 GCA_017312745.1 Gryllus bimaculatus | reverse complement strand
GCAAATAGATTGATACGGGGAGTATATGACGTAATACAGTACACATTAAAACGGTTCGTGAATACAAAGTGAAATAGCTAAGCATTATTTTTTATAATATTACATTTTTACTGCAAACTATTTATGTTCATAACTCTGTAGACATAAATACATGACATCTGGTTAAGTCTACACGACAGTTGTAGGAAGTTTTATGTCTGTTCGAACATGTGAAATGGTTTCACATAGCAGATTAATATGTTGTTGCCCGTGAGATGAATGGATTCTATCATAAAGTTCCATTTGTTCAAACGAAATAGTAACCTGTTTTGAATTGAATAGTAACCTGTTTTTATTTCATAATTGAAACGAAAATAAAGTTCTAACGTTTCAGCCGGTGTCTGGAAGAGAAGTCTTGCGAGCGGCTACTCTGTTTTAGTTTTCCATGGTTTCTCCGATCAATGCCAGGGGAACGCTGGAGCACTACCCTAAACAAACGGGCCACACACAGCGCGCGATCTTTCCTTCATCTTCCTTGTCTTTTCCTCACCCCTTACTTTTCCACTCTTACAGTAAAGTGCACTACCCTACCACAGATGTCGGGAGTTTAGAGATGGAAGCAGGAGGAAGATGTCTAGAGAGAGAAACCCCCCGCTGTCAGCGTTTATGTCGCGCAGTATGTCACCACCCAGTGGGGGAGGGACACATGCACTATACCAACGGATCAATTTACCATAGCTTTTGACGTGCTTGCCATCATAAAGCAATCTAATTTTTAATAGTTTTCTGCTTGTATCATTGAAGCGTTTTTTGTGGCCATTTCACGTGCCATCAAACACTGCTGATTACTTTTACTCAGTACAGCTTTATTTATGATTATATTTTACTTTTGTAGATTCTAATAGATTTCCAATTTTTACACCATTTAATTCAAGGTTATTTTTTACGGAAAAAATAACTTGATTATATTAGCTTTTACACATTTTAAGTTCAAGCAGGACAACAAATTATCAGTACTCATTGTTTTCCTTCAACCATTTCTAAATTGAAATACATTGGTAAATGGTTTAAATGTTCCTTCAGACTCAATTGCATCACATTGGTTTTGAAGCCGTTAGTGAATTAACACCCCGAAGAGCGCATATTGCTTTGCAACGCGAGCGTCGGGGTCTCGAAATGTCATGTGCTCCTTGAGGCCAAACGGCTTGCCAATCGCCCTTGACATATCACTCGGTGCAAGGTTTACGACTTCTCGCCAGGTGAACGTTCCGCCTTCGCCTCTGTCCAAACACTCAACACGCAGGCGCTGGAAGAGAGGGGAGGCGAAGGGCGGGAGAGAGAGAGAGACAGATAGAGAGGGGAGGAGAGAGAAAATAGGGGGGAAGTAGTTGCAACTCTGTGATGTAGTGTTTTATCCAGCCGCCCCATTTGGATATGGTATATCGCCCCAGTGTTTTAACTACCACTTCCTCAGGAAAGTTTGTGAAACCACACCCATGGGGTGTATTATATTAGAAAAGTACTAAGTTAATAGTCTGCATGCAAAGAAGTGTTAACATCGTATGTAATAGTGCATTTATTCTAAGTTCTTCAAAGTCTCTTTTATGGAGCCCTCAAACTAAACAGAGTTCTTTTGTTGAGATTTGAGATCTAAAAATAATAGATGATTTAAATAGTGAACACTAAAGAGTCATCAATTTATGTCACGGCACGCTCTACACCAAAAATACAATACAAATTGGGCAGGTTTACAAAAATCATTACGCCTACGTGATAAATGTTAAAAAATATATCATTTTATCAGCTTCACATAAATACAATATCCTTTTCAATCTATATAATTAAAGCCATAAATGTTTATTGCCCAACCTATTTAATATGTTCATGTTGTAACACATGAAGACCTAAAAATTTAACACGTCCCTAAATCGGATCACATTACAGCGAATTTTTTTGCGTAAATCATTCCTGGTGACTACAGATTCAACGCGCAGTGAAAACCCGTAAGAGCGGAACTTGTGTTGCGTGACTTGAAGCTTGTCCTTCCATCTTAGTCTTCCGTCTACCTGAAAGCCCAGACGGATTGTCGGGCGAAATGTCGTTCCTCCTAGAGAATTGGATGCCACTTGCTGAAATAGTGCTAATTTTCCCGTACCAGGGAGATAATTAATCGTGCATCGTCTATGATTTCCACACTTTGAAATCTTAAAGAGAAGGAATCCCAATGAAGAAAATTTAACGAGAAAACATGGCCGAGAACATTCTTAGAATTCATTCTCACTATGTTGCGTAAGCGTCGATGGACTTCGTTTCACTCATTAGTTCTTCGATTCGCCCCTTCTCCCACCGACACACACCACACACACACACACACACACACACACACACACACACACACACACACTGGAGTTTTGAATGTCCCTCTGGAAAAAAATACTAATTCACAACCTAGATGGTAGATGGAGGCCCTACTTTATTCGTTGGCAAGAGACCGTCTAATTAACATGTCTGAGAGATTTATGGGGGACGGTTTTATTAATACAATAAATGAATCATAGTATGTTTCACTCTTCACAGTGGGTTAGATCATGGTGAGTTGCCTTTCTACTATTGTACACAGCACAGTTGGGTATCTGGATTGGTATGAACCAAGAACCTTCAAGAGGAATATGCTCGAAACATATTTCTGACAGTTCAAAATTGTTCTCTTGCCTTCTCATATTCCATTCACAATTACTCGTTTATCTACCACCGCTGTCACGATGTTGACAACTAAATATCACACGCGAATTCATACCTTCCTTCAAAAACGAAGTAATGAATCATACGAGTGACTCATCGAAGTCCTGACGGTGACAGGTTTTCGAGTCTAGCTACATAGCCAGGTCGGATTCGACCCCTGCCTGGAGGAGACTTCTAGCGAGCGGCTGCTCTGACCGGCGCGTTTCTGTGGTTTCCTCGAACAGGTTTAGGCGAATGCCAGAGTAGTGCCAGCATGAGCCGTGGAGCGCCTGCGACCTCTTTCATCATCCACACACAAGCTCTAACCTTCGTGTGTGTCTGGGGATCAATAGGGAATTTACAGCTTGCCCCATGAGATGCAGCAGCTACGCCTGCCTTACGTAATATTCGAGCCCCCGCTTCTCCCCCCCCCCTCCCGCCACAGGTCACCACTTTTCTTATGTCAACTTTTATGACTTTCCTTCATCAAAACTAATGAAACATATTATTAGAACTCATAAATACTAAGTCACACAATCTAAAGGAGGTAAAACACAGTCAAATATTTACAAACCTTATGTCCCAAACAAATAACTGTTCCTTGCCGGAAGAACAGGTAAAACTGCAGTAAATAAACAAGCCACAAAAAATTAAATGTTTCAGATACCTTTTTTCAAACATCTTATGAAAGTATATCATTTTATGGAAAATAACTTAATGGAAATTGTGTGTGCTTACTTTACGGTTAAACTCTAAATGAGGTTGCATTCAAATAGTATACAAAAATTCTCTTCTCTCCAAAATTCATTGGGGATTTTCTGCATCGCTGGAAAATTACTCTATTTTTTATAGTCCTTACATTACATTATTGCTAGTTCCTGAAAAATTACATTTCAAGACAAATACAGTTCTTAAGAATGTTTCAAAATGTTAATTCACGTTATTATCACCGTCTTGCTAGAATATCATAATTTTGCGGATTTTAACTATATTATATGATCGCTAAATATGCTCTTTTGATACATTGTTCTCGTAAATGATGTAAACCTCTTACTATTGATGGAGTAAATATTGCTCTCGGAGAAAAAGGCATTCCACTATAAATGGACAAATAAATATCAGCAAGGCGTAACTCGCCTTCTACTGCAGTGCTTGCCTAGTCATCGACTGTTGACTGATCTGGACTAGCCGGAACGTCAGCTAAACGTAGAGGCGACTAGCTCCGAATAGACAGGTGTCACTACTATAATGCTTCTTGTCAGATGCATACTAATGCCATTCCACAGTCCAAAGAATAGCAAATGGGGGGTGGGGTATTCAGCGGTAGATTTTCGAATAAATTGATATAATATTGAAGGAAACATTCGTATATAAAAGAACTAATATAATTTCACATGTATTTTTACATATATATTACAATCATTTTGTGCATACTTGAGTTGAAACTATTTTCAGTTTTTGAGATACGACAGAGGCAGATTAATCGTTGAGAACCAGGTTATTCTAAGTTTAATTTTGTAACAAAATGAAATTTTAATTCATTGGGTTCTATCTACCTATTTACATGTATATTCCACTACATTAACATGCAACAAACTCATTCCATACTTGCCCACTGTGTACAAAAACTTTAAATGGCTCTCCTCAAAAATGTAGTAAAATGGACTTAGAACAGTCTGGTTCTCAGCCATCAATATGTTTTGAACATTTTTTCTACTTACGGTCGTTTCCGCGGAGACACAGGTGGCCAAGTCTTTTTTTTGAGGAACTACTTCAAAATTCACTATGCTCCTTCGATTGCACAAGTGTTTTTTACTTCAAGAGATATTAAAATAAGGCTTAAAGAGAACACCAGAGTCTCCTCGAAGCGAGTACGCATTACGACAGGTTTCAAATTTTTATTTTTAAACACCCGCTTAGTATTAAGAAACAAAACCATCAGTAAAGGTTCAGAAGGGTTCTAATAGTAAAAGCCCTATTGAAACAGAAGACGCCCTACGTAAACAAAGATATTGGAAAAGAACGACCCTGGGGACCATCGTTGACCTCCTTTAGAATGCGAGTGTTAAAGATCTTGTTTTTCTCATCATTTAATGTCTAACGTCATCTAAAGGCTAGACATAGCGTGACTTATTTATCAATAGTTTCGTGACAACATTTTCCTCATATCCACACAGTTTTCCAACCGACCTTTGGCGTTTATGTTTTTATACTTTACAACCTCAATTTGAAAGGTAAGGAAAAAGAGAACTCTCAAGGACAGGACACTCTTTAATTCCCATTCACAGATACACTAATATAAAGTAAATATCAATATCGCAACGGTATTGCTTGAATGTACTTCACCAGTTAAAATGAATCACGTATTGGGGTCCATGATGTGGTAGAAAACTCGGACTTGTCCGCTTATAGCGCTGTATCGCCTCGTGATCGCCGGACCCTTGAGGAGTCACCCGGGTAAAATATATGAGACTGACGGAGACCGACTGAAATTCAAACAAGCCCTCGCGACGTCTCTCAGAGACTTAATGAGGAATTTCTTCTTAGGCCACATCTCTTCCAGTAGGAGGGGTTGTATGAATAAACTTCGACTTTAATACCTGGGTTTCATACTCTTGATTCTCAAGAGAATGGGAATGTGAGGCGAAATCGATGAGTACATTTATTTCGGTTAGGAACGAAACGACTAGCCTAATAGGCGAATACATCAGCACCCGAGTTGATAAATTCCTTCATTGTGATCCGCACTCCGAATCCTGGCTCTCGCGCCTGAACAACTCGCTGAGATGTTTTAGTTTATTGTATTCTTGGCGCACTGTCATCTTATTTTCAGTATTCTCTTCTCCAAACCATTTGTTGACACATTCGAGCAAAATTTTCTTCGAGAATTTTGTGCAAATTTTTTAAAATTCGACCATAATTACTTTTGTGGAATTGTACTCTTTGGTTTGTTCTGTTCATACGAGCATGAACATAGCACTTGCGGAGTGTTGCTCTTGTTAAAGAATAATAAATATTTATTTATTTGCATTCCCCTAATCGATTTTGAGCAACAATCGAGAACTTCCAAACTAAGATACGAATGTACTCTGAAAATTTCAACATCTGCTCGCTTTTATTCATACACCTCACGGGTATTTTCACTCGCGTGAAAAAAAATAAAAAATGCTCCAACTATCTTTACTCGAGTGAAAACATACTCGAGTAAAACGTAATAACTCGTTTGTTTTTTCAGTAAATCGTCGTTAACGATGAATTCCAAGTGACCAAATAATCGGGTTGCGTTATAAAAAGTTTGAGTTATAACACATTGCATATGTACCGGAACAATTCGAGTATACACTACGAACGTTTTTATTCCCTGCGACCTAATATTCATGCAAAATCCAATTTCAATGTTTTGAAACACGCAAGAAAATGTGAATATTGAATGTACCATTTTTGACAATGAAAATTAATTACAAGTGCGTTATCTTATAAATTCATCAGATATCTGCGTATTTGCCGTTGGCCAAACATACAATATTTCTGTGGCCCATGGAGTTGTTTGTTATCACGTGTAAAGGCCATTTACCTATTCAATAAAAACGTCTGCAAAGTGTGGTAATAAAAAGCAGAACTCTTATAAAATACTCCTGAGGCTATATTGTGATACCGCTCATGTGACCGTACCTACTGCCTTTTCATTTTAAAACATTTAGCACGCAAGACAAAATCATCTCAACACTCTCGAGATAAATGTTATTCATTAAACTTATTTATGGTGTTTCATTAACGCCTCAACGCGATCTTGAAAGTATTATTATCATCATTTTCACCGAAGAGGAATTGTATAAGTCAGATACGCCAGAAAGATTTCGCAGCAAACCCGAACATTTCGCTGGATGTGTGATATATTATAGTTCGTGATTGATTCAGCATCATTGCAGTTGTAATATATATTGTTCTTGATTATCGTGTTTTAATAACTCCACATCATTCCGGTTTCTTCAGATAAGCCGCACTAAGCCGCCAATAACCCAAATAAATATGTTGTCTTAAAAAGTTAATTATTTTGAAACTGGATCTCGAAACATTGTTAAACCTCTAGTATGACTACGGTAGTGTTGCAACTTTATTTGAGAAAACATAGCTAGCCTTTCAACTATTTCATTTTGGAACTGGCTGAGTTTGTTATCGAAGAACAACAACAAAACACATCTGAGATATATGCACTTTGTCAGTGGAAAAGAATGGATACAGAAAAACAAACAACGGAGGTCTCATATCTGAAAAGAAGTAAATTCAAAGTAGGTTGTCATGTGCAATAATTTACTTGTTGATAAAATTCAATTTTAATCAAACGTAATAACATCAATTGTAAATTTAAATGAAATAAAGCTTTCCATTTATTTATTAAATTTAAGGTTATTTCACTATTTCAAGTTTAGTTTTGATTTAACGGATTGAAGTTAATGATAATGATTAACGAAGCGACTATTTAATATTTTCTATAGTTTTGATTACAGAATTTCAACTGGAATTTTGTTTTAATAATTCCCTTCCTCGCTTAACCCGTTGGGTTGCAGTGTACTACCGTTGCAGTATCTTGAGGCGGCGTTGGCGTAAAGGCGTAACTGCAAGTAAAAACAGTCCTTCGTAGAGGTTTACTAAAACGTTTTCTGAAATAAATGAACTGAGATCTATAATGAGTTTTGAGAAATACAATTCAATTTCCCAACAACTCCAGTGTTCTAAATTTGAGTTCTAACTTAATAGCAACCTGTAAGGTTTATTAAGCCTGGCGCGTGTTGCGCTTTATACAGTTGGAAGAAATTCTCGGAACTTAATGTGAGTCCATGCGAATCTGTCCTCTATTTGCAAATTTTCATGAGTCATCACTGTTTAATGATATGTGATGTAATCCAAGCTTCTGAAGTGCACAATCGACTTAACCAGGCCGGAGATTTCCGTGGGGCGAAGCTTAACAAAATACTGTCGAAAGGCATTGAAATATTTTATTACCGGCGAGCCGTTCTACATGACCAGAGTTCGTTACAAACCAATCATACAATATGAAGATTGATTGAACAAGTGATTTATTTTTTGTTTTCAAAAATAGTGTTTTTTTATACAACAAACTAACCTTCAGAAATCGTTCTTTTTCTGACGCAATGCACTTTATGTCTGTTGTAGAGATAGTTTGTCTAATTTCTTTGCATAACTAGTCTATACAAATTTTTCCATACTTATTTTACTCTAGTTTAAGACACTAAACAAATTGTAACAAATTTTTTTAATTTTACATGCATTTCATCGCTTATGTTTTCCATTGGTTGCCTAGTTTGGGTTGTTTAGCTCGTATTGTGTAAGTCTCAGTTAAGTCTCAGAGCAATACGCGAGAAATAACTATTTAGGTTTGGACAATAAGTATAGATAATTGTTATCCCCCCGTCTCTCTATATCTCACATGTAATTCAATAATCAGTTCAATCCTGTGAAAGTTTACAAAGTGGACAAAGATCAAAGTGAGAATCACTTTCCTCAGGGTATCCTCGGGACCTACCGGTTTCCCGTTCTCATCAATCACATTCTTCTCAGTTTTACCTCCACATGCCCTCGAACTCATAAGATCTTCATCCATAGGTTTCAATGATCTTGGTACTTGAAAAGCCCTGAAACTCCAGCATTATCATCGCCCTAGATTTCAAAAGCGGTTTTACTATACAATTATAAATAGGTTCATTAATAAATTTGAGTAATCGAGAATGTCTTATTTTACTTTAACTCCCTGCAAAACCTATGTTTTTTATTTGATTTGGTGGCTTCAACTGAATGCCTTCGTGTGTTTTTTTCAGTTATAGTGAAATGCGCTCAACCCTTCCCCACCCTTGGCGCGCTCTCATGCACGTGCGTCGTGCTGCCTGGGGAGCAGCAGGATGGGGCGGGGGCGGGGGGAACCTTTTAAGGTTCAATTTTCCTGTCAGTGAATGCGGGTTATTTGTGAAGTTCTGAATTTTTATTAAGGGTCACGTTGAAATAGCGCTGCTTATAAATTTGTGAAGTTTTCAACGAACTCATTAAATAGAGTTCGTTGATAAGATAATTATCTTTATATTTTATGGAAGGATTGTACTCTTTAATGTTTTACAATTAGAAAAACTAAAAATATACTTATAATATGGTTTCAGTTATTTCATTAACCTGCGATTGTAAATATGTATTCATAACCTTTCAAAAGTGTGGTTTGGACTGTTGGTCGAAAATTATATAGCCTTTATATTATGCAAAGTAAGGCCATAGCATCTGGGTTAAACCAAAATGCCACTTTCAATATTATTGCCAAAGAACAGTAATATGCCGTGAATATGATGTTGCATGTGACTGCGCTATTTACTAAATTTCGGTTCATATAATGTTTTTTAGAGGCGCAATTTTAATAACAATTGCACCACTAACTTTCAGGATATATTTTTACTCAAAAGCCTTTGGAATTTTTAAAAAACAATTTCCCTTCCCTAGCACAATATTAGACTCTATATAGTTTTCAAATGTAGTTTTTATTCAATATAGTTTAATTTATAGATAAAACGCAAAAACTACGAGAATATTTAAGGGTGCGTAAAAGTTTCGCGGTTTGGGTTCGAAAAATGAAAGAACGCCGTTGAAATGTTGCCTAATTTATTCGTTATAATTATTGTTTTGTACGTGATTAATTAAAGGTATTTACAAAGTTTAAAATAACGAAAATCTAGGTATACAAATTTGTATTTTATGAAGGGTAAATTGGTACGAGTAACTTTTAAATTCGTGGGAGAGCTAAACCATGAGTGAAGCTGCTCGCCACCTGGCCAAGAAGGTTTGGGGATGGGGGCACGTTTTGATGGCGGCCAGATGGCCACTTCATCCACAACGCGATGCGGGGTGAGGCAGGCGGGGCGGGGGCGGGGGTGACACAATCCCCGGCGGCGGCGGCGGGATATCGCCCTGAAAGAGCACCAGCATAGCATCGCACCGCACACCGCGCCCTTTGAACGGAGCCAATGATCGTGAGGAGCCGCTGGTATACTAGCCTGAAATGCCCCTGGACATTTTGTCACCAGACTCATTCTGTTGATTTCTTCAGTAAGAAGGGAGAAATAATTTACTGAGATAGGATCGCCTTTAATTATTTTTATATAAAAGGGTATTAATCAATGTATTTGATCTCAAGTACTATGCTGGATGTTTTTTGTAAATGAAGAATTTAAGGGCAATCAAATATTTTCCAGCTTTGCAAAATACTAAGTGTAATAATATAATAATCGCTTGCTCAATAAAACGCCACTTTCCGAAGCGTTTTGGGTCTTTCCCAACTTTAAACTCTTGCCTTTATAACTCTGACATTCCGAATTGGAAGGTATGTGTGGTTTACGAGCATTGAATGGATTTGAACAACAATAAACATGTTCGTGCTTTGCGATCAACAGTTTCAGAAAGAGGCGGTTCTTCGGAAGCGTAGTCCCAAGAAAGTTCAAGGGTAACTTAAATTTTCAATATTTTGGGTAATTATTTTTTGCAATTTTGAAAGAATCATATTTCGTATTACAACAAAACCTTCATTTAACATCTTTTTAAAATTTGATATTTTAAGGGAAATTATCAAAATTGTTAGATTATAGAATGTCAACTTCTTTAGAATATGTAAGAATTTCTCATTCCAGTATTCTCCCGATGAAATTGCAACCATCCCATCTTGTTTTCTTTTGATCAAAAAAATAATTTTGGGTGCGTTTTGCAGTAATTTGGTGATGTTAAAAGGTTAATCATTCTAAAGCAGTATTGTATGCAGGAGAAATACAAAATCTGGCCACGAAATCAGTTCGTTTATGATTAATTTCATTATTACTTCATTACTGTATTGTAATTATTTTAACTAAATCATTTCTTTTATTTCATGTTTTTAGTTTACGGCATAGAATTTTAAATACCGCATCCAACCACCATAAATATTCAGATTAAAATATTACGATAACGCATGTAGAGTCTGTTAAAATTTTGTATTTTTCTCCTCGTCAGTTTAGGAATTTTTTTTTCCTTAACTATCTTATGGTTTAAAAGAAGGTGGAAACTTACACAACCAAAGCTGTGAAATATTGTGTCTGCCACGTAACTTGGTGCTTCTCTTTCGACACCTGGTCCGAAAAGTGAAAAATGAACATAAATGGGGCAATTTATTCGCAGATTGAATACTCAGAAAAGTTCACTCCACCGACCATGAAACATACATTTAAAGCGTCATTTTCACAGCGCTTTGTCAATTTGGCACTTTATAGGCACTTACGATATCACCACTCCGCAATTGTGCTAAGAACAATGCAATCAATGTCACCACTTGAGCATGGCGAGGCCGAACGTGCCGGAGCGAATATATTGAACTAGGGAGCGAAGTAGCTCGGCGGTAGCCAATCGGTTATGGAGCGGGGGAAAAGCTTCAATTCAAACATTTTATCGCATGTTTGGACTAGAAGTTTTGTTCCTGTGTGTACGTGACGTAACGGAAGACTTATTTTATAAGGTGACGAAATTTCCCATCGTGAGTATATTTTTTCAGGAGGCAACGTAATTTACAAATCCGCCTTATAGTTTAAGTTTGCACGCAGTTTTCGGAAAATGGAAACACAGGAAAGAAACTATTTATGAACGCAATATCTGGCAAAATGATGGAGAAGCGAAAGAAATGTGTTAATACACTAAAGCGAAGAAAATAAAGAAATGAACGCATTAGAAATGGAGATACGCCCCGGTTTGAAAATCCATTTCGCAATTGTATGTGAAACCTCTCAACTGTAGCTGGGTGACGCGGCGTCGAGGACAGTGACGCACGACGATTTCGACTATCCTGATCGTTGGGCTTCAGAACTGGATTGCTGGGGTGTTTGTTTCATTAGAGCTGGAGTGCGCCCAGGATGGTGCCGCCTCTAGAAAATTATGCGTTGTTTTGAAATTATCGCAATAGCTCATTATACAGCATGTCAACTTCATTACAATGCAGTAATAGCTAAAGCGAGTAGAATTTTTATCAAATTTCATATTCCCCCAGGAAATCAATTACATTAGATCTATTCATGTCCTATTTTTTGATGGAGCCTGATCCAATGATCTATTTTTGTATCGGAGAATAAAAAATTATAAAACGCCGTTTTGCAAATAGAAATAACACCAATCTGTTTAGTGAGTCGTAGGCTTCCCGGCCATAGTAATCGCGCGTTCTCTTGGTTGTTCGGTTGACGGCGCGCCGATTAATGACTGTGAAACTCTCGGGTTGACAGCCCTCGACGCGGCTTCACCCCAAAGCCAAGAGAATGGCAAGAACCATTGGTTATACACAGTATTTACCGGCTAATAACGAAAGGTCAATATGAACGCATCGGTTTCTTATCAATCTTAATTTCGGCAAATGGGAAAAGGGGTGGATGTGTCTTCGCGGAACGTACTCTTTCCGAGGTCCTGCTTTTGCGTTGTTGTGAAGGGAGAACGGTTGTCGGAAACCGCCGGGGCGGAAGCAAGATGTCTGTCGGCGCAGGGCCGGCGGATGTGCGCGGGGGCGGGCGGGGCGAAAGCGGAGCTGCGGCGGCGCAGACGCGGAAGAGGCTTTCCAGCCCCCTTCCCCCGCCCCGCGCTCCGCCACGCCGCGCACCCCGCGCAAGCCCAGGCACCCGCTTCGCCGCAGTGGGGCAACGCGGCGAGACTCATCACCTATGCAATTCGCCCCCCGATCTGCCAGCGGTTGCAGGGCTG